>JANHGC010001284.1:175486-191746 GCA_027560395.1 Boaedon fuliginosus | reverse complement strand
GAGTATAAGCCGAGGGTGACTTTTTCAGCATATTTTGGGTGCTGAAAACCTAGGCTTATACTCGAGTATATACAGTATATATATAGTAGTGACTTATCCTTGTATTAGTTCCAATAAGTTTTGGATTTTAGGCCACCAGTAGTTTCCCTCCATGCTAAATGTATATCATAGTTCTACAATTTAGTGATGCAGTATATTTAACTTTTTAGCATTCTGTTTTTTTATTTTACTGCTACATTTATTTATTCCTAATTTAATGGTGCTCTTAAGTGAAGTCTGTAAATCTTGGTCTACAATTGAATACTATTCTGGTCAGCAACCATCATTTATGTACTGTTTTATTAATGCTGTTTATCTACCTCTTCAAAAAAAACTCTGTTCCATTTGCAATTTACCTTTAAAAAAGCAGGCTAGCAAAGTGCTTTATGTCAATTATATGTTTACATAATAAAACCCAAGAAAAATTATTAAAATGCGCTGCTAAACAGGAGAGCAAGAAGAGATTATTAATTCATTAAGTAATAGTGAATGCAGCAATTCTTCCAGGGCCTGAAGGTTGCTTTCCTGAGAAGGGCTTACGACAATGAATACAACTCTGGGAAAAAAATAAGTTGCCACGGAACTGCTTGTTTAACTTCAAGAGGCTCAGAGCAGGTTTTTTGCCAATTGTAATAAAGGACCCGTGAGAGAAAGCATCTCTTGAGTTGTTTGGATCCAAGGCAAAATGGAACTGCTTCTCTGGGAGGAAATATTATTTAAAAGAGAAACAGTACATCATCCTTTTTAATCCAAGGGTGTTGATCGCGGTGAATTCTTGAACTGCAAAATAAATAAATAAATAAGCGCATATAGATTGTTACAGCATTCTGTAGAGCCCTTCTGTTGATGCTATTATTACTCCCCATGGCTCAATGGGGGTCACATTTATTGCAAACACTACATTTGGAAGCTGCAGACCAGATGATATGGTGGTAGCGATAGCAGTAGCACTTAAGACATGGTTCATAGTGCTTTACAGCCTTCTTTAAGCGGTTTACAGAGTCCACATATTGCCCCCAACAAGCTGGGTCTTCCATTTTACTGACCCCAGAAGGATGGGAGGCTGAGTCCACCTTGATATATGATACCGTGATGTATGGTGAATTTATTTGGCACTTGTTTTTCTAAGACACCTTTCCCACAATCTAAAACCAATGTTTTTAACATTTGATTTGTATGACCTACCCATTATAACAAGCCTTGTGGTACACATCCTTGCAATATAGCAAGATTATTTGAGAGAAAGAGCGGTGTAGGAACACTGTTGGGACGACAACTATCTCACAAACCTTGGTAACCTGTACATGGGGATATGAGACCGAACATTGGTCATTTTCCTTGTACATTCAGAGCCAAACCTTCTTTTTGGAAATAATTTGAGGCAATGGAAAAATACGATGTTACTTCTTCCTGTGTCCCCCTAAAACGCTCAAGAAAGTTCTATTCAAATTAGAGAGGTTTGGAGCAAGCTAAATGAACTTCCAAGTTGAACTCGTGAAATGGGTAAACCAGCACATTGGCATAAATAATACATTATTTCCAAAATACGATTTTTTTCTGTTTTTATTGCTGTTAATTCAAGGAAAAATGCTGCATAAAATCCAATCTGTTCTAGAAATATAAGTGACCTTTCCAGTACATAACGTTTCAATATCAAAGTATATGGTAAACATACAAATAAAGAGGAAGGCAACATACTTCCTATTTACAGTACAGTATCTTAAATCACAAAATAAGTTCCATAAAGTAAACTGGAAGATAATTGAGAATGCAAGTTCACTGGTGCTTTACACCTTTACTGAACTCAGAAGCAGTCATTTTACTTAAATATGGTCCAACATACCCAGCGCAAATAATTTTTAACCAAAATAATTTCCTATACTAATTTCTTTTAAATTAAAGCTCTCTTCTACCCCTTTATTCTTTACTTTCAAAATATATTGGTGCTATAAATATAAATGCTATCTATGAATAAATGTAATAAATCAAGTTTCTTCAAGTCGGTTTAGCAATTAGAATGAATCAAAATGTTCTGACTGGTAATTCATCTGCTGCATATCTAATTTTTTTAAAAAAGTAAAATCTACATTTTAATGAATTGTGGTACATGGAGATACACATATACGGTGGTAGTTCAGTGTTGTTGATTTCAACAGTCAAAAGTTTTCATCCAGATAAACTCAGTGCAATTTAGTACAAGTTGGCTTTGAGAAATAAAATACAGCAGCAATAAAGTTAGCAATATGACACTAACATGATCAATTTTCACACTCATTGGAATTTTCACATTATATTGTGATCACACAGTGGTAAATTGTCATAAGAAAGTGACATCGCTATTTGGTAGACTTTTTCTAGCGTACAAATATTCAACAGATTTTTAGAATACACACAGGTTTTTGTCCAAAATGCTATACCATTTACATTCTAAACACAACACTGTAGTAACTTCAGGGGAGTAATGTTAAAAACATTTAACACCCCATTTGTGTGTCTTTTATACTGACAAGGGTGGAAGGTGAATAAAGATACTTGCTGCCAATATCCATTACAAATGCAGACATAAGCTAAGGCATTCGTTTTAATTTTTCCCTCTGAACCTAGCAGGTTTTAAAAAGAATTGAGAACCAATGTGAAATTGTTCAATGTATTTCTACGTCAGAAATTTTAAAGATCGTATCATTTTAAATGTTCCACATCCAATTTTAGCATATTAAAGAATATATATATATTATATATATAATATATATATATTAATCTCTCTCAAGGAGAGCAAGCAATACCCCCATCAATTCACAAATGTAGGATTTACTAGAATTAGTGAGCTGAAAATCTCCCCAGTCCCATAGAGACAGGTACACTCAGCAAGGATAGAAGACTAGCAGCATTAAGACAAGAGAAGGGAAACATGACTTGGGAAAATAACCCAGTTTCTCCTTTTAACCATATGGCTGTTCACCAGTGTAGTTGGAGATTAAATGACCTTTTAAAAAATGCAGTAAACATAGCATCTCTCAAGTCTTCAGTGCAAAAGTCAATTAATTCAAATGAATGATTGGCTGAGATAGCAACATGCTTTATGCAAGTCAGACCAGGAGTAAAACTGCTTTCTTCTTTTCTATTAGAACAGATGTTCACAAGCAATGAAAAAAAATGCAACAAAACATAAAACACACACAAAGAATCTCTCAATTCCAAAGAATTTCCCAGATTTCTCAAACTTCATTTTGGTATGTAGGCAATGTTTACTTGGTTTCAGTCAGCAGAATCCAACGTATCATTAGAAGGGGGTGGGGGAGGAGGTGCATATCTCAATCTGTAAGTGCCTAGAATAGGAAAAAGAACTTACTAAGTCACTGCTTACACTTCATAAAAGTTATGAGAAAAACTACAAAAACCCCAGGTGAATACTGTCTTCCAAAAATGCTATACTATTATCCCAAAGAAATTCCACATGTATATATGACCTATGCAGAAATCAGTTTATTTTTAAAGGAAAAATCTTTCAAAGTTTTTCCTAAACAAATAAACACACAATGAATGGCTACAATCAGACATAACTCCAAATCATGGTTTAGCTTTGAGAATAAACTTAGCAGTTAGTGTTCTCTGGCTCCCATCCTCCCATGTAGCGTTAAGAGAGGACCTCAAAACTTCCTGTTCTGTTTTGCTACCTAACATTTGGGTAATGGTTAAGATCCATTATGTTATCATGAAAGTCAGGCAGTTTCGTCAGCTATTATTTGAAAGCTATGCATTTCCACAACTCCGGGTGAAAATTATTATCTCTTCATCTGCATCTATGCTCAGGTGACCCAACAAGCAAAGACTCCTGAACTAGTTGCAGCAAACATTATGGTGGGCATAATGTGGTCAGAGATGGGAAAACTATCTTGACTCCGCATGACATCCAAATGAACTTATAATAACTTCAAAATCCTTGGACTGTGCAATGGGGACTATGCTAGCAACTCTATCTTCCAGATATCAGCTTACAAAATTGGTCTTTAGTAGTCAAGTATCAACAGAAACAAAATAATAATAAATATGAAAATGGATATACTTTACAGTTACAAATATAAAGAATTAAGGTATAAAATTAATCACATCCCTTGCTTTTAATGGTTTAATTCACACTTATGCATTTAAGGTAATTTTGTTTTTCTGAAAATATCTCTGGTCAGTCACATTTGCAGGGAAGAGAAAACAAAACCTATGCATTAATATAAAAATATGCTCTTTTTAAAAAATAAGCTTATAACGTATAACAAATGTGACTTACTTTTAAAATCTAGGACGGTTTTGCCTGACTGCTCTGAATATACCTATGACATTTTGGCATCATAATTGTTAGTAACTCAACAAATACATTAAAGTTTTCGTTTGCTTTCCATTATGGTTATCAGTGAATAGGTTAACTGAAATGGTGCTTAGCTATCCATGAATTCCAATGCATTATTGTTGAAGCAATGTAATTCTGAACCAATTTCAAATAGTTACTTGGACCCAAGACATAAAAGTACATAGTGATTTTATACTCCCCCATCAGATTTTCTGTGCCTAGGGATTACACTGTTTGTTTACAGTGCTAAGGGACATGTGGCAGAGACACAATTTGCCAGCTTTCCCCTTCTTGACAATTTTTCACTTTTTTTCTGGGCGTACAGTTTATCTTAATGTCTTATGCCTATTCCAAGGCTTAAAACATCAAAACAATCCATAAAACAGCAGAAAGGGACCTGCAGTTGTCAGTCTTTTCTGCTGAATTTTCAGCAAAGTGGTTGGAGGCTGCAGGCTGCCCACCTCTGTTAACAGTCAGTCGTACATGCATACAGAGACATACAAACCATAGATAGCAGAATGAGAATGACATGGCCAATAACAAAAACTGTGTAGACTCAGAAGCAACTGTGTTGGGTATTATGATTACCTTGTTGACTGGCTTCCATAGATGACTGCTTACAATCCTGTGCATAGTGCCCAGTAACACCACAATTATAACAGGACACATTCCCATTCTTCTTGGGACCTGATCCATTAGAACTGGCAACTACATTTGAAGCTTGATACACAGGATAAAACCCCCGATATCCTGCCATTTGCTGCATCCCATAGTTGATTTGGCTCCCCATTACTGGGTCATGCATTGAATATGGGCCCCGAGAGAAGAAATAAGGAATTTGTGTTCCATTGGTCTGATGTCCTTGGCTGAGGTAGCTCCCATTGCAAAAGGGCAGATGGAAGAAAGGTGAAACTCTGTAGACTTGTCCTTGAATTGGATTAGGATAAAAGTAACTGTTAATCTGAAGATTTCCATTGGCGCCACAGCTACACCTACGACCGCAAGAGCCACAAGGCCCAGACCCCAACTGCTGCGGGGACAACAGCGTCCCATTTGCATTAGTATTCCCAACGGCATTAATATAGGATGTGCTGTCGCTCTGGGCAGTGCTGTGTGTTAAAGCCGGGCTTGGACTAGGTGCAGGACCTGGAGTGTGGGTTGGTATTGCAGGAGGAATAGTGGGCTGCACTTGACTAACACAAAGCCCTGTTGTTGGAGATGGTGGTGTTGATGCCACAGAGTTCAGCACTGTTGTGCTTTGATTAGGCAAAACGTTGGTAGCATGAAGAGTTACTGGTACAGTAAAAGGAGCTGGTGGAAGTGTTGTGGAGAGCCCAGTTGGAGGAACCACTACTTTTAGATTTGGAGGCTGAGGGATCACTCCTGTGTTTCCATCAACATGAGGCACCATTTGATTTAAGCCCATCACATGCGACACAGATTTTGAGACTGGATCTGCTGTTGGAACGGGAGTTCCTGTAAAATTACCTGGGCTGTGGACTGGAATAAAGGCAGTGTTTGGTGATCCAATATTTAAGCTTCCGGTTTGTTGCTGGGGTCCATGAACTCCACAATTGTCAGATGATGCCTGCGGTGAAGGTATTTTCATTCTGTGTATCGCTAACTGCAATGCAGGACTACCAGACTGGACCGTAGATGGAAAAAATGTGGCTGGCAAAGGGGAAGACATAAGTTCGATGTGTTTCTCAGATTCAACCGAAGATCCCATTCCAACAGGAGAGGAATTAGCAACTACCATTCCCAAAGTTTTCCCATCAGCAGATATAGGTGGTGGCACTACTGTTTCAGGCTTCTGTGCACTATTGAGCACAACACAGTGCAGGGCAGGCATAAATGAAATGTGTTGAAACTGTGAACTCAAAGGATCCTCTACAGTATTTTTATTGTTTGATGTCACTGAAATTTGTGTCGGTGCCTTATTGAGGTCCGTAGCACCATATTCAGGAAACCTCAGCACATTTTGATTCCCAGAATCTTCAGAATTGCTGTCTGTGTCTGTGAAAAAGGCATTAAACAGGATATTCAGATTTCTAGAAAAACAATGCTCCTGAGACAAAAACATTACTTTTGAAACTACAATTTTGACAGTTATTAAAATAAAACATTAAAAGTCAATAACAGAAAATACAGAGTTGTAAAAGCCTGCATCAATATAATAGGTGCCCATTTACAACTGACCAATAAACCTGGTATTTCAAATTGCTATTATTTTTTAAAGGAAAAAGATGCATTTTCAATGCTGAGGAAAGTTTACTAACTGCATTCTAAATAGGCTATTTATCTTACTTGATTTCGCTTTGGGGAATGAGAACAGTTTAACATGAGGTAGTTTAATAACAATCAGATGCAAAATGTTTCAGGTTTAAATATTTTTGCATTCAAAATGCTCCCATTCTGAGTTCAAAACAATTATTAGAATCAAGTGGTTTGCATTCATAATGGGCTGTTAAAAATGGTAAGCCTGCCTCACACCAAAAGCCTATCTGTTCTCATTACAGCAAAGCTCATGCTCCTCAGTAGACTATAAGCAGGATTTGATCACCTCATCCTCATCTCCACTCACATCCCATAGAGCTGGTGCTGAAAGCCATTCTGATGCTGTTACTGTAAGGCTGAGGTCTCCAAACACGACAGCTTTAAGACTTGTGGACTTCAACTCCCAGAATTCCTCCTCCAATTGTATTAGCTCAGGAATTCTGGGAGTTGAAGTCTACAAGACTTAAACTTGCCAAGTTTGAAGACCCTTGCTGTAAGGAATAGTTATCTTGATTTAGCCTTAACCACCTGTAATTTATTAACCTCCCAGTGGGAATGCTGCGTATTAGTTTTTTTTTTTTAAATAAGCCTATTTTGAAAAAATAATCATTAAAAATGATTACTTTTGGAAAAATAAAGCAGATCTTTAACAAAGCTAAAAGCCTACTTTTTACAAAGATTACAGTTATAACATAAATTTAAGTTTATCCCCCCCCCTTCTTTTTTCAACAACATTAAGGGAAGAAATAGATTGATTTAAGAAGCAGATGTAAAAGATGGAGCTATACAGAACAGCAACCGCATGCTCTGTGAGCAAAAAGTTTTGATGACACCCCGAACATGGTTCCACAGATAAAAGTCAAGATTAAATTTGGGCATTTTGCAAGATTTGTTACAATTTCTAGGAACTTCTCTAAATATGTCTTGTTTTTATCAAAACTATTATTACTTCTGCAATGACAAGGGAGAGGGAAGGATGATTCACATGTAATTCTCATCCCATGTATAGAATACCGTTTCTTGCATTCTCATCTATAACTTACTGTATAAAACTGTATGCTGTAAACTTCCATCAATGAAATTATTAGTCTATTCCTGATGACTGTTACTTGGGGACACAAAACCAAATTAAAGAAGCAGCATACTAAAGTGATTCTGTATGTTCTTATTTTAAATACAAAAATACAACCTCTGTCTTTTTCTTCTTCACTTTCAAAACTTTCCCTTCCATCATGCCGTGGACTAGAAGGAGAACTGTAACTCTCTGAAGAGGTTTCTCCACATGTGTCATTTCCAATTGTAATGTCTAAATTTGAATCTAGAAAAGATGTCATAACAGCAAGATTACTGCTAAACACCACTAAGTAATATGCAAATTAACTTGGGTTTTTTTGCATTTTTACTTGCTACCCAAGCACCAACTCTCTGTATATTGCAGCCAATAAACCAAAGAATATAATCTAATATCAAAGGGTAAAAACCATTGGACTGCACAAAATTATTGTCACAATATATATAATCCATGGGCAAGATTCTAAAACCTATTTTTACTAAAGAAATCTAGATGTACCCATTAGATTTTTTTTAGCTTGCTCACCCCAGACAACCAAAATTTAACATACAAAAAGGCTTTTGTAATTCCCATAATTGAAATCAATCTTAAGTAACATAGATGCCTTTTATTCAGGAAAAAAAATCAATGCTAATATTATGCAGTCTTTAATTAGGTCTTGAAAATAAATTCTGAACTCCATGATATATTCTGATCCTGGTATGAGTTCAGATTCCTGCTTTTTAATTTATGACTTGTATGTATTCACAGAGATTGCATCCACTAAACTCTAGTCCAGGAGCAGACACTTTTTGCTCCCGCTTAAAAGTCTGCACATGATTTTTTTTTAAAAAGATAACTTCATATACGATTCCTTTCCAGTTACGATGCAAAGCTTTTCTTCAAGTACATAAAAGAGTTGCAGCAGGAAAAAATGACAAGTTGCATGACTGTGCAAATGACCATGAGGAAAGCATATACTACTGGTAAGCAAACCTTTTCATGGACTATATCAGGGGTGTCAAACTCAATTTCATTGAGGGCCACATCAGGATTGGGTTTGACCTTGGAGGGCTGGCGGGGGCATGGCCATGGTGGGTGTGACACAGGACCACTAACATGATTTTATAGACTTATAAAAATTGGGAGGCGTACATTTCTGTTATTTTGGTTTTTTTATTACTTAACTTGATCTACTTGATCACCTTATATGAGAGAGACCAGATCAAGAAACTAACTTCATAGGAAGACTAGAATTGTTGACATAGACTACAGTAGCAGAATCCTGCAAGCCTGTAAGGTAAAATATTTTACTTTTCCTCCCTTTTATAACCTTGTGAGTCCAAGGCTCCGTTTTGGGCCTGGAAGGCCTCCTGGAGGACTCAGGAGGCCAAAAACAGTTCCGGGGGGGGGGGGCACACCCCATTTTTTCTACCAGAGGACCTGTGGGCTGGCCTATTGCTATTTCCAGATCGGCCCCATGGGCCAGATCTAAGTACCCCATGGGCCAAATCCAGTCCGCAGGCCTTGAGTTTGACACCCCTGGACTATATGCAGTCTTGCCTCTATTGGCGACCCAAAATATTTCAAATGACAATTCTGCAAAATGCTACATTATTTCTTGAAAATCCATCAAATGTGGGAAGCATGGTCTGACAGTCGTTCCCCCCCCCCCTCATTTCTGTTCTAACAGGCAATAGAAACAACCATTTCTCAATTACAGGCATACATCTGGCAGCCATATTTAAGATATTTTGGCTCAAGGAAAGCATATGAGAATAAATCTTGAAGAGAAGTTTTGAGACTAATGAGCAAGAAAGAAATCCTGTAAAAAAAACCTGTCAACTCTCTTTTTTCACAAGAAAAGGAACTGACTGAGAGAATTATATAGCAGTTCAAATAAAGTATATTTTTGGTTCTCAAGATTCTTGTAAAGGCTTAATACAGTTTACTATTTCAGGTGCTGATGTTTTTGAAGTTAGAAAATAATTTGGATCTTTATCTATTCTTTTGAAAACAGGTGGTTTGGCTAGAAACTGGAAGATAAGCTGGATAGTAAATTAAGTTTCTTGATGCTAGACGTTATCAAAGCCCTATTTCAGAACAAAGGCTCACACAGAGCAATATGTATCTCAGTTTACCTTTCCTTGGGGTCATATTCACTAAAGTATAGGTTATGACCACACAAAATTAGCACTTTATTTACTACCAACTTGACACTAATGGCATTTTTAGAGCAACCTCTGCTCCTATTATGGCATGGGTACACAACCACTGAAACCACTGATTAAAAAGAAAACAGGACTGTTGTCTTAGAAAAATAAAAGAAAAAGAGAAGTTTTCCAGTGAATAAGCTAGAATTCAAGAATTCAATAGGAAATGTTCTCTTCTAAATTCTCCAAATCATCCTATCGTAGCAATCAGAAAGGTTTGCTTTTCAAAGCAAGCCCATCCATAGAGATCTGACGGGTGACATTAGCTAGTCATACTCTCTCAGCCCAACCACTTCTCAAGGTTATTGTTATGGTGAGAATAAGAGGAGGAAGAAGCATTGTGGTAGGTATGTTTGCCCCCTTGAATTATTGATAAAGAAAAATACAGGCAGAATAGAAATAAAGAAAAAACAAAAAAAACTTTCCTGCTTTAATAAAAGATTGATATGCCAAGTGGTCTGCATGAACCATGCAGAATCCATATGGAGGACTGCACAAAGGTGACTCATACTGTAAGCGCATCTACATGAATTAAACTAAACTCTGACTAACAGCTTCTCTATACATTTTGCTATTTCCCCTTAATATTCCACAAAGTAATAGTATTATGCTGCATATTTTCTAAGTGTATTGCCCACTACCTAAATCAAAGAAGAATATTAAAATAATCTCTAATGTATTTGAAGAGTGTTTTGTACCTTTTGCTGTTCCTGGATGCAAGTGATGAGCATCTGCAACTCTTACATAGTTGGCTCTCATGGTTAGTCTGGAATCAGTCCTCTTTATTTTATCTCTGTGCAGGGATAAAAAATATTAATTAAAAGGATACGCATAAAATTCTCTTCATGGAATAATGCACTCTAAACATCTACTATCATCAACTTGTGAATGTCTAAAATGACATGATATCCAGGCTGTGATTAGAACATGTCTCTCCAATACTTTTTTAATAATGGGAAATCTGCTCAGAAGCTCCAAAATATCAGCAATATGTACCCCATCTATTCTAGTCCTATCTCTTCTTATTGATGCTACATAATTGGGACTATCAGAACTAAGGCCCGTAAATCAAACTTAATAACTTAATATGTTATATAAACCTGATGGCTTGTCATGAATCAGTGGTAATAATAAGTATCTGAAAGGAGTTCAGTGATGGTTAATTCTACAATAACCAATCTTTTAAAGTCCCAAACAAACTCAATGAAATTCTTCAGGCAATTCTCATCCCAACAATAAAGCCATCGAACTGCACAACCTAAGTTATTCAGAATTATGAAAAATAACATAAGGTCATTTAGTTATTTCTGAAATGGAACATCAATTTGTCCACAGGGAATATTAAAAATTTAAAAAAACCCAACTCTTCAAACTTCTATTAACTAATTAACAGTACTAAACTCCTCCTTGTGTTTATTCAGAAATCTACTCTATCCTATTACTTACTTTAAGTTACATGTATCAATTTTGCACATGCTATTAATATGCATTCATCTGTCTAATATTGCTAGCAATCAAGATTATCAACCACACTTGTCTGACTTATAAACATTCAATTTTTAATAACAGAGAGTAATATGATTTATTCCAGGGATACTGGGCATATTTGGGGAAAACATTTAAACAATATTCAGTTTCTATTAAAAATGAAATTAACACCTACTTTTCTGGTTGCTGTTTTCCTTTCTTTTTGTTTAATACAGGCAAATTCCTTTTCTCTCCCGCATGCTAGATGATATAAAAAACAGAACAGAAGTTTTCCATCTGTATACAATTTCACTTAAAAATGTAATATTAGTTGCATTTGTTGCTTTAATATGTAACAGTTGCCAATTGGCAATTACTTTAGAAGCAGCTATAAGCTTTCCAAAAACTTAGCGCTGTCATTTTGGGGAATGTGTGTGTATTCATGCACAGCAAACCTCTCTACTTTGTATTATATGAAAGAAAAAGATTTCACCCTCATACCAGTACTAGAGGATTTAGATACAATCTGAAACAATGACACATAATATCATTTCTCCTCTTTCAATCTTTGAAAGTCACCCTTCTATTTTTGAGTAACAAAGGTTGGGTGTCATTTTTCAGGCTGAGGTTTGTAACATGTTTCTATATGTCTCATTTTTATACCATATGAGATAAGCAGTTCAGCCACAGAATGTATGTGTGTAAGAAGAATGGAAGAGTGATTGTGTATTATTTAATGTGTTCAACCTGCATACAAGTTTGAAATTGTAAATTTAATCACATCAGAAAGATAAACCACATGGTACTATCTGAGAGGAAATAAGTTGTAAGAACTTCAACAGTAATCAGTATTTTCATGAAAACAACAATTCCCATCATATGCTTCTAGGTGAATTATCACCATGCCATATGCTTAATACTGCCCAGGTGTACTAAGACATTTTTTATATAAATTGGACATATATTTTCAGAGTATAATTCAACCTCTTTCGATATACATGAATTCAACGTCTCTATATAGTAAACTTATCGGTTAAATTGCAAGAAAAAATTACAAAAAGGTTTTACAGCTTCAAATAATTACTACTGAAATGGCAGATTGTAGGAATCATTTAGCTTCTTAGAACACTGGAGGATAGCCATAGCAATCTAATTTCATAGAGAAATAGGCACCATAAAATCCACAAACCACGTATGAGAATTAACTATGCCAGGGGAGAGGTCCCTCAGTGTCAGATAAGAAATAGTGCTGCCCAAGTTAAAAAACAACAGAAAAAGATCCACATATGTGTTAACTTGCTAGCAAAAAAAAAGAGGAAATGAATTGAAATGCCTCTACTTTAAAATTCTAACTCAGCCTACTTTCCTTTTATTTCTTTCTCATGAAATAACTTGCAAACATGTCCTACCCAAATTACAGATATAAAAAAAATAAGTGTGGGAAGTTATCTGCATTATCTTCCCACCTTAAAGAGGAGATGACAAATTTCTACTTGAAAAAGCTAACATTTAAATGGTTAAAATGAAACCAATCAATTTAATAAGTCTCAGAAATACGCCTCTTTATATGAAGTTTTGCTGTCATTTTCTTCCGTAGGTTTTCTAGGATGAAAAAAAAAACCCAGAATACCTGATCAAGCATTGTGCAATGCTCTGGATGCTGCTGTAGAGCCCAGCCTTTTCTTCTCCAGTCAGCTACACCATTATATTCAGCATGTGTTATGTCAAAACCATCCAGTGAAGAACATCTGGAATTAATAGCGCTGTTATAAAATAAATAATAATAAGAAACTATCATTAAAAAGATTACTGACTTTTCAACCATCCAAACCAGTGGTTCTTACTGGGGATAAATTAGGCATATCCTGGGGGGAAGCATCCAGTTTAGGGCTACTGCTGCCTAGACATTTCTGTTTGATTTTGTTTTTTCATTTTTTTAAAACAGGAGCATTATTTGATACTAAGAAAAGAGGGTAATTGGGGCAAACAATTTAAGAATTGTGGACCAAAAGTATATTTTCCTCTAGAAAAGTGACTGCTGCTTATCTTTAACTATAGAGCGTTGGGTGATTAACTGTATATACACAAATTGGGCAGATTATTTCATAATGGGACTTGGGCAGATTATTTCATAATGATCCTGAACTGAGCTTTATTATATTAGACCTACTCTTATCTCATTCATTCAAAATAGTTGCTTCACTGACCAATTTGGATAGCCCTGAAATATCAGCATAGGAAACACCTTTCAAAAGAAATAACCTATATCAGGGAAAGAGAAACATTTTATGTATGTAGATGCCCATTTGAAGAAACACAACTATAGCCATTGTCTATCTTATCAGAGATGCAAATTTTCAAAAGAGCAGTTCAATTTTTTTTGTAAATTGTGAGGTTTCAAAACTACTTTCAAGAGATAAATTAGGCCTCAATGTACTCAGTCTTGATTCTAATGTACGTTTTTAACTTTACGTCCTTTGAAATTTTGTTGGTACAGTATAAATTATACAATTAATATAAAGTCACCAGAGTTTTTCTGTTTGCCTACAAAATGGACAGTCTGGTTCCTTATGCACTAGTATTACAGTGCATGTGCTAGGTGAGAAAAAGTTCCTATGTCTTCTTTGGTTGATATCAAATATGGCTGTCATAGCCAGTTGTCTGATTTATTGGCTTTATTTGCCTCACATAGTTCCAGAGCATTATTATTTTATTTAACAGAATAACATAGTACTTACATTAAAAGATTCACTGGATATAATTCATTTATTCTCAGTCTAAATTTATATTCTTCAATTACAGAATACTTGGTACTCGGTGTTCTCGGTTGAGAGCAAAATTGAGAAGATAGGCTTTTTTAAACAGAATAAAACGTTCAAAAATACCAGTGTCCATTCAAAAAATTTAGCTGTGTCTGTAACATTCCAGGCCATTTTTGATATTAATTATGAAAGCCAGAAAGGTTCCTGGAACAGGGCATAAGCGGCAAGTGGTATAAAAATTTACATTTCTACAGAATAAAATTTTAACTGTGATAGAAATAATGGATTTGATTTAATTTCCTCAATTTTAAGGACTACTACTAGAATATTCCTTAGCTTTAATAATATATTATACTGAAAACAAGCTAGGTACAGGGAGTCCTCAATTGACAAGTTATTTAGTGACCGCTCAAAAAAAGTGACTTGGTCATTTTTCATACTTACAACCATTGCAGCATCCCCATAATCACATGTTCAAAATTAAGATGCTTGGCCACTGACTCAGATTTATGGCAGCCGCAGCATCTTGGGGTCATGGGATCCCCTGACTCCCCCGTATGAAAGTATTACAGTATGTTTGTTATTGTATGTTTGTGTTCTTTTGATTTTATTATATATAGTTTTATTGATCTTTTTATATTTTTTATATTCTACTATTGTAATTTTATTGTTTTAAATTGTTGTTAGCTGCCTATTGGGGGAAGAAATGTTGACTCAACTGTGGTAGAACAGCATTAGATCATTTGTACAATAACAGCTCCTATTTTAAGACCAGGCAAAGTCAATGGGGAAGCCAGATTCACCTAACAACTATGTTGCTAATTTAACAATTGCAGTGATTCACTTAACAACGGTGGCATGAAAAGGTTTGTAAGATGTGACAAAACTCACTAAACAAATGTCTCACTTAGCAACAGAAATTGTGACTCAACTGTGGTAGAACAGCATCAGATCATTTGTATAATAACAGCTCCTATTTTAAGAGCTCCCAAACTTATCCAGGTTTAGCAAGTTATGAAAGTAACTTTAAATTCCTCTAATGAATCAAATATGAAACACTAGTTTAAATGAAAAGAAAACATTTAACACCTACTTAGCAATAGGACATTTCCCATTATGTTTCTTATGAATCACTGGGTGCTGTATCATATCTAGATAGAATATAAAGTATTGTGCTATTAGTTAAATACTACATACTAGCTTTATTATACAATATCATACAAATTCCTTCAAATAAAATATTGCAGAATTATGTTTTCAGTATGTTACCATGACTGCAATACCCAAAGAAGTACTATAAAGTAACGTTCTAGTAACTTAGTTATCAGCCCAACTGCTAATTAGTATTTTTTCATAACATTTTGAATGTTTTGTTTATAACATTGCAAAATGAAGTACTAGACCTGTACAAGTCAGATGGCACAGTATAACCAACACTCAGCTAAAAAACTGAACTATGTAATGTTTTGGTTTTTACTTTCTAAATGTTTTTAGACTTGAGCATCTTCTACTTAAAATATACATACATATTTATCAAACTATTCCCCTCTGATGTAAGCAACTCTATGAAAAGAACAGAAAAAGTAGTAGCAAGCAATAGAAATTGGAAAGTGATAAAAGGTAAAAAAATATCTTAAACTATCTTATACTAGTATTATTACAACTCTCCAAGGCAAAGATACATTACTAATAAACCTCAAAATACAATTCGGAAAGAACTTTGCATTCATTTAATCTTGGAACAAACCTTCTTCCTGGCTTGAGGCTTCTGAGCTATCCTCCTTGAAATGTTCTGGCATCTTAGATGTCTTCAGGGAAGACTGGTAGTTATCTGAAGAGTAACAGCCATTAAGCAATAGAATATAATTATTTTAAAAGCTTAAGTAGAACAATAAACTGGATTTTCAAAAACCTGAACATCTGAAGTATGAGCAAGTGAATTCTAATAACTGCCGTCAGCAGAAATCAATGGCTGCTATTAGCAATACTCAATGCAATGCTCACAGGAAGACAGTTATAATACTTCTAAACAGCATCTATAAGCCACCCAGAATCGCCTTGAGGCAAGATGGGGAGGGAGGGAGGGAGGGAGGGGGAGGCAGAGGCGGG
>JANHGC010001284.1:120917-133895 GCA_027560395.1 Boaedon fuliginosus | reverse complement strand
GAATGTATATTATTATTATTATTATTATTATTATTATTATTATTATTATTATTATTATTATTATTATTATTATTATTCACTTTAAAAACATAAAAAACATATATTTTATCCAATCGGTGTTTCTTGGGTTGCTATGCATTAAAAATCTTTATACAAATAAATTTTAGTTTCTTAAATGATTAATTAATTCCCCTATTTCTGTTCATTCTACACATGATAGATCCGTACTAAGTCATAATATTTTCCTTTTAAAAAACTATTTAATACATTTTAAGTTCATTTCTATTAAAAAAATATCCATTTACTATATTTAAAATATTCATAATTTTAAAAAGTTAAGAAGTTTATATTGATTATAAAACTTTGCTTGGTACATTGGTAATCTATCATTGTTAGTACTTATTCTTTTCAGCTCTCATCCCTTCTTCGTTTCGAGGGGTCCGTTCCACATCTACCCCTGCCCCCGGTTTTCATTTTCTTTCCCAGTCCCGTCCTCCCTATTGTCTTTGTCCTTTTTATCCATCTTTGTTGTAAATGTCCCTCCTCGTTTGTGGCTTGCTTCTCCTCCTCGTAATCCATTTTGGTAAGTCTTTCCTCTTATTTGAGTAAGGTGACTCCAAGGTCTCTGATAACTTTTTCTTTCTTAGCAGATATTGCTGAATATCACTCGTCTCCCTCTTCCTCTTTGTCGCCATTTTTCCCTCCCCGGCTTTCTCGTCGCTCTTCTGCTCACTCTCCTCCTCCTTCTCAACAGCGTGCATCATTGGGTGTTTTGCTTGCTCGAACTCTGAGTCTTTCTCTTCCATTTTCTCTATATTTTCATCATATTATTCAACAGTCCAATCATCGTTACCCCTATTTCTTTTATTTCAGTGATATTTTCCTTTATTGAGCTCAGTTGATTTCGCACTGCCACAAAGTCCTTTTTGACCTCCATCTCGTCAGTAATTAAAATTTTAAAGTTGAAACAAAAGTCAAATAGCTCTCACCCGCATCTGTAACCTGAGAGTCTGGGGAATATTTCGCTCTTCTGTTTCTTTCTCCAGGTCTAAGGGTTACGGGAACGGCACCTTCTCTTATTTGGATGCCTCTTTTTTATGTTGCCGCTTCTTTCAATATGCGTTTTTTTAAATCCTGGCTTGACTCCTGGGCATCAATTTTCTGTCTTTTAAGCTCTTTTTAACCCTGTTTAGCATCCGGTTGGAGTCATCTCTTTTTCCTCCAGTGCTCGCTTCTCCGGGATGGATCAGACTAAATGGTCGTCCTGGTCAGTCCTAGCTAGAGCCAAAGACGGGTGGGGAGGGGATTGGCGTGTCTCCTCAACCCTTCCCGTCATGGTCCTTCGCTTCATCCCTCCTCCAAAGGGACATGGGCCCCCATACGAGCCCTCAGGCTGGCAGGCCGAGGGGGAAACCGCAGAGCTCGCGTGTTTCCCACCTCGAGTCGCCGAAGCCAAACCAGAAGTCCCAGACATCAGAATCTTGTGTCACAACTTAACTGCAGCAGTCCAAGATAGACTAAAGACTTAAAAAACCCATAGGGGTTTTTAAAAGTAGCATTTTCTGGAATATACAAACATATTTTTTCTATCTTTGCATGTCTTTAGTCAATCACTTTTTGAAATACTATACTAAAACTTGAATTTCCACTTTCCTGGACATAGGGCATGATTGATGCTTCTATTATACACATCTATTTTTTTTTTATCTAAATTATGTTCACACTAAGGGGAAAATATAAAAAAAGGCTTCTTCTGACAGTTCCTGTTTGAAGATTGAGTAACTTCCAACCTCTACAGTTCTTTTAAGTAGACTAAATCAGTATTAAAAATGGTTCATAGAGTTTCATTTCATCAGAAGATAATGCAAGTGAGATGGGGAAATTCCCAATTCTCAGAAGTTATAATCCACTCCCTTCTAACTATGATATGAAAGGAACTATACTTTTATGATACTTTGCAGTAGTTGTTTGGGACTGTTTGAACAACTTACTCAAATAGTCACATCATCAATGTGCCTAGACTTGGTTAAAAACTAATATACAAATTTAATCAACAAATAAGGCAACTCCTTAGCAAAATTTATAATGCAACAAAATAGATCTAATTTTACTGAAGCCTTGGCAGGCAATCTTTTATGTAAATGCTTTATTCAGGAAAGGGGAGCATGACACAGCTGAGCCCCTCTGCAGTTTTCCATTACCTCACATACAGAAGGGCCTCCACAGTCTCAGGTGGTTCTCACAAAAATAATAATTCCAGATCTCAAATCTAGGAACATAATTGAAGTTAGTATAGTCATTCCTAATCCTCTTCCCTATGGACCTCAGTGTTCCACTACTGGAGATTGTCCAGCAGTGAGTAGAGTAGAGTAGAGTAGAGTAGAGTAGAGTAGAGTAGAGTAGAGTAGAGTAGAGTAGAGTAGAGTAGAGTAGAGTGGAATGGAATGGAATGGAATGAAATGGAATGGAATACTTTATTGGCCAAGTGTGATTGAACACACAAGGAACTTGACTTTGATGTATATGCTCTCGGTGTACATAAGAAGAAAATAAAAATAAAATAAAATAAGATAAAATGAAATACATACATCAAGAATCATCAAGAATCATAAGAATCATAGGATACCACACTTAGTGATAGCTATGGGTCACTAACAAGCAATACTAATATGCAGTCAACTCTAATACTCAAATACTAGTAGTTAAGTGATAATCAAATACTAGGAAACAATTAAACAATATGAATTATAAAGATACAAGCCCCGTGATATAGTCGTAAGTGGGAAGAGGTAGGTGAAACAGTGTTATGGGAATTAGTTGTTTAGCAGAGTGATGGAATTCAGGGAAAAACTGTCCTTGTGTCTAGTTGTTCTGCGATGTAGTGTCCTATAGCAGCGTTTTGAGGGTAGAAGTTGAAACAATTTATGTCCAGGATGTAGAACTGGAGCCTAGTGAAGTGTGATTCTAGTTAGTGAACAGGAGTTGGAGGAAACAAGATTTTATTTCATGGATATTTTTTAGAAGCAAGGAGGATAGCAAAACGACAACCCACGGACAAATAAACAAATGATGAAATGATATATAACCATGTCATGATATCATACTGAACAGGTAACCCTCAATTTACAACCAGTCATTTAGTGACCATTCAAAGTCCCAATGGCACTGAAAAAAGTGACAACTGTTTTCATTTACAACCATTGCAGCCTCCCCATGGACATGTGATCAAAATTCAAACGCTTGGCAACTGGGTCATATTTATAACGGTTTTAGTGTCCCAGGGGTCTTGGGATCCTGTTCTGACAAGCAAAGCCAAAATCTGGGAAGCCAGATTCACTGAGCAACCATGTTACTAATTCACTTAACAACTGACGCAAGGAAGGGGGTAAATGGGGCGGAACTCATTTAGCCACTCTCTCGCTTAGCTCAATTTGTGCCCGTAAGTTGAGAACTATCTGTAATTACATAATTTCTACAACAGTTAGCTAGACAAAGGAGTTATTATGAAGAAAAGTAGGTAAAGGACTCAAAGCAATTGATACATTTTATTCTGAGGAGATTACCTATAAAATGTTTGCAAGAAAACTACCAAGCTCCGATAGAACTAAGGATCCCATGTTTTATTATTTATAATTAAACTGAGCTCAATTTCTAAAGAACAAATGGCAAAGAATAGCCATTTTTCTGATTTGTGTCCCTTTCTGGTGCTGCCCATCACTAAAACTATCACAATCTCTTGGATGATGTACATTTGTGAGTAACTTAAATAGTCCATAAGTCCTGTTCAAGTAAACTAACTTTGTATGAGTAACCATAACTATATTGTAGCACCTTCTGTTAAGTCACCTAAATGCTTGGTATTATTCAAATCACCAAAACACATGAAATGCCTTGTGTGGTTTTGGCATAGGTTAGACATTGTGGTTTATTCAATAATCTTGACAATTATGGACAAGTAGAACTTTGAAGGACTAGGAAATTGAGCTTCAACCTCCTTCAAACAGCATTAAGGAGTGAAAATAATTTAATATAAAAATGTTAATTGTCTAGTATTATTCTTAATAAAATGTCCAAACCCTCAATTTAAATAACACTAATATTTTTTAAAAAATATTTCAATGCAACAATTCAGTAGAAAAGCGACTAAGGAAGCATATGCTGTCATGGATATTGGACCCAACAAAAATCTATTAAAGTTATATCAGTAGGACAAAGGCTGTGTCCCATTACAATGTGGTAGCATATCACGCTGAGCCTTATTTTTCTGGATATCTCACGGTTAGTATTAAATTAATTAAGCATGTGCCAACACTCTTATGCAATAGATGATTGGCAATAAGATATGCAATCATCCTAGGGGAAATTTTACAACGAAGTTGGTAAAATAGCAATAAAACAATAATATCTTCAGTACAAAGGTTCATCATATCCAGGCAAACAGGTAGGAAGTCGTTACAAATAGCTGCAGCAGCCACAGAGAAAACCTGTCTCCAAATTCTCAAAGGATGTCAATGTTAAAATAAAGGATCTGGAAGACGCCTACCCTATCCAACAGAAGAGATACTCTTAAGGAAGAGGAAGTCCTGCAATATGCACACCTTTTGTTACTCAAGAAACGGGTACTACAAAGTTCGCATTCATAAAATGGGATTTGAGAAAAAAAATAATCATGCTTTGTTCAGTCTGTAAGTTCCTCTTTACCAGAGAGATTTAATCATGACTTAGAGGTAAACAAGGGCAAAGTCCTTTATTTTAAGGAACAATTTTCCTTAAAGTTCTCCAGAACTTAAAGAACAGAGAGTCAAATTGTAAATAATAGCAGGAAACCTAAACACACTCAAACCAGTTTCTTTTTCTTTTTTTTTTTTTAGTATTATAGTAACTCATAAACCTATTCTTCAAACTTTTGGAACAAAATGTCTCATTGCTACACGTTTTAAACTTCCCTTCACCTTCTTTGAATGAGTTTTTGTATAAATTCGTTTACTTCCTCGATAGACAGTCCATAATAAAGCGATAAAAAGATTATTTTCTTTGTATTATGATGTGCAGCCAGACCAAAAACAAAAAAACAAAACCCCACTTTGCCCCTTACTTATCTTGATGAGTTTATTGCTGGACTTTCAATGTTTTGTAGTATAACACAGTACGTAAGTATTACAGTAGAATTATTTACAACCAGGATAAAGTTGCATTTAATTCAGTGGGACTTACCGTATCTCCAGCTTAAGCTTGCACAAAATTTGCAATTTTCATTTCTAAGTCAGGTATATATTTTTCCTCTGCAAGAAATGCTTCAGTTCAGCTATATTTAGCAGTAGGTATATTTAGTAATAAACAAACCAGAAGCATTTTACCAATGTTAGTTAAAATAATATAATGGTTCTATTATAGAGTTCCCTTTAGTTGTACGGTCTAGCATCTCTTCTCCCCTCATGCTTACTATTACCTTACTATTTTACACATACACAAACACACACTCTCACCTGTAAAATGTTACTATTAAATGGGTTACACTCATGGTTCCACATGGCGTATACACAGGGGTGGGCTGCTACGGGTTCGGGCGATCCTCTAGCTAAGGGTCTGCCCAGTTCGGCGAACCCATAAATCCCACCTCTGGCTAGCCCTGCCCACCCCGCCCCTCCCAGGAATCCCCACATGGCCTATTTTGGATGCCACGAAAGTGCAGGGCCCACACGGAGGCTCCGGGGGTGGTGGTGGTGAAAAATGGGCCTCCCAGAAGTTCCAAGAGTCCAAAACTAGGCCCGTTTCTGGCCTCTATAGCTTGGGGAGGCTATTTTCGCCCTCTTGGAGGCTTGAGGAAAGCCTCTGGAGCCTGGAGGGGATGAAAAACGGGCCTCCTGGAAGTTCCGAAAGTCCAAAAACAGGCCCATTTCCGGCCTCCGGAGCCCAGGGAGGCTGTTTTTGCCCTCCTAGAGGCTCGAGGAAAGCTTCCTGAGCCCAGGGAGGGTGAAAATGGCCCCTCTGGCGTGGCGCAGGAGCCCAACTAGCCCACGCCCACCCAGCAACTGGGCAGAGAACTGGTTGTTGAAATTTTTGAAGCCCACCCCTGAGTACAGCTGTTTGCCAGATCTGTTGATCAGAACTCTGGCTAGAACAGATTCATTAGAGAAATCCTAACTTTATACCCAATACTATTCTTCTCCCTCTGTCCAGCACTGTCGTAAAAATACATACCAAATTTACAGAAGTCAGTACAATAGGAAATGACTGTTATCAGCAGAATCCAACTTTTAAAAGGATTTTTCAAAAATATTTTTTTAAAAATTAATCAATGTCACTTAAATTGTGCATCCACAGGCCACTAAATGTACTTTTTGCTCAATTGATTGTGAGCAAGGCACATTATTGATAGAGGATAGGGTTGCACTATTCCTCCCTTTTTTTTTTTTAAAGGGAAATAAAACCTGTCCAAGCAATCTAGGGAGTTTCCATGAGTCTTTTGATGGACCGATGTGATCCAATAATGTTGCAGATTTTTTTTTTTTTATAATACTAAGATCATTTTAAAAGTTGTTTGTTTAAACTCCACCTGTTGTGTGAAAGTAACCGTATCAATTTGAAGTCAGCAAGACACAACCTGCTGTGATAAGCGGTTGCAAGTACCAGATGGAGTATAAAAACCTGGCGCCTTTAAAGCATACAAACAATTAGCTGTTCAGATGGATCATTGTTTTGTTTTGTCATTATAGTAAGGCCCCACAAGTTTTGAGGATTTTTTTAAAAATAAGCTCTTGGTGGAAGATCCTTAGTTTTACACTGGATATCAGCTATTAACCAACAGACCCTAATAATCAGCCCGGGTAGCTTGATTGTAGAATGAAAAACTATTTTCATTATTCTTTACAAAATATTTATATAAATATAATATTTATTCAAACAGCAGTACATTGTTGGGGAAATATAACCCTCTAGAATTATAACTGCTATCTATCTGAAGGAGAATGGTAGCAATAGATGAATACAATTACAGGTAGTCCTTGGCTTACGACAACAATTGAGCCCAAAATTTATCTTGAGTGAGTCATTTGTGAAGTGAGTTTTGCCCCATTTTACAAACTTTCTTGCCAAAGTTGGTTAAGTGAATCACTGCAGTTGATAAGTTAGTAACCCGGTTGTTAAGTGAGTTCCCCATTGACTTCGTTTGTCAGAAGGTCGCAAAAGGGGATCACATGAGCCCGGGACACAGCAAAGATCACAAATATGAACCAGTTGCCAAGCCTCTGAATTTTGATCCTGAGGATGCTGCAAGGGTTGTAACTGTGAAAAACGGTCATAAGTCACTTTTGTCAGTGCCGTTGTAACTTTGAACGGTCACCAAATGAATTGTAAGCCGAGGACTACCTGTACTCTTTTTATTACAGGTGACATACAATGGTCTTGCTCAAACTATGACATGCTATTATGGTGCCACCAAGCTCCAATTGCTGAGTTGAACTCAAATGGATGAGCAGAATTACAGTTTTTACTGCTCCTCTACCATCAATAACTTCTTCATCTTTTTAAATTCTTAGTGTGTATATATCCAAAATCGAAGTGAAATTTAGTGGAGTTAATCTTTGGGAGTTAATTTTAGTTTTGATAGGATAGTTCCATATTCAAGCCAAAGGACTTCCTTTCTGTTCACTGGAACTTCAGCTCTCATTTAAAAAAAAAAAAAAAAGGAAGTAATTGCTGGGAAAGAATAATAGCTACCGTATTTTTCGGACTATAAGATACACTCCCCCCCCCCCCAAAAGGTGGTGGAAATATGTGCGTCTTGTAGAGTGAATACAGGCCCATTTTTGGCCTCCCAAAGCCTCCACGCATCCCGTTTTTGCCCTCCCTGGCATCCAGAAGCACTCTGCAGACCTAAAAACCGGGCTTGTTTTTGGCTTCCGGAAGCCTCCGTGGGTCCTGTCTTCGGCCTCCTGGATGCTAGGGAGGGCAAAACGGGATGCACAGAGGCAAAAAACTATTTTTCTCTTGTTTTCCACCTCTAAACCTAGGTGTGTCTTATGGTCTGGTGCGTCTTATAGTCCGAAACATGTGGTATTTATTCCACATATTTGCATCCAGTACCATGCTGTTAAAAATTGATGAGATACGCACAACTACCATATATGCTTGCATATAAGCGAAACCTTGATTTTTTTAACCCAAATACATGAAAAATGTGCTACCTGCAGATAAGCTGACCCTCAACATTTTTCTACGTTTTTTTCATAGTTTCACAAGAAATTTCCCACTCACAGATAAGCCAAGCCCTATTTTGGGGTTAGTTTTGGATTATCTGCACATATAGGTAGTCCAGTCCGTTTAGTGACCGTTTGAAGTTACAACGGCACTGAAAAAAGTGACTTTTTTTCACACTTATGATCACTGCTGCATCCCCATGATCACATGATCAAAATTCAGTTGCTTGGGAACTGACTCATATTTATGACGGTTGCAGTGTCCCGGGATCATGCGAGCTTCTGACAAGCAAAGTCAACGGGGAAGCCAGTTTCACTTAACAACCGTGTTACTAACTTAGCAACTATAGTGTTTCACTGAACTGTGACAAGAAAGGTCGTAAAATGGGGTAAAATTCATTTCACAAATATCTCACTTGGCAACAACAATTTTGTGCTCCCTTGTGATCGCAAGTCAAGGACTACTGGTAGATACAATACTTCTCAAAAACTCTAAAACAATGGATTAAAAATGCTTACATTTTTTGTCAACAAAACTGCAAAGTTCAAGTTTGGATGACTACAACATGACAGCAAAGGCCACAACTCCTTCCTAGCACCATCTGGTTGCCACTTGGATTGTTGCAGCATAGATATTGTAGTATCCTTCTAACTGCTTATTGCCATCATTAAAGTAGAAGAACAAATGTACCGTAGTCAAGTCGCTGTAGGGTGACTGCTTGAAATGCATATTGCTACGATAGTAACTTAATCAGCATTCTTCTCACAATGTAATATAGTAAAGTGGGATCACAGATGAAAGAAAAGGCCACTTTTTCCCTAATGTTTCGTGTTTCATTCCTTACGTTTCATGCCTATAAATTATACTTTCAAACAGTATATCTTACATTTATGAGTTATATTCATTTAATAAGACTTGTAGCACTAGCAAGAAAGAATTGCCTATTAAGAAAAAGAACCTGAAACATCAAATATTAATTGTATTCACTGTCACTACTTCAATCAATATTAACTGTAATTAACCATTTGTCTAAGTGTAGAAGCTGTGTTCTGTTTATTTCATCCAAAATCCATATGCTCGTGAACCCTTAAAAACTCAGGAGTTGACTTAATTTAAATAAAACATTTCATTTTTCTCAGATATGACCTAAAAGAGACTCCGCTGCTCCACACATTCACTTCCAGGTCTATAATTCAAAATAATTCTTAAACCATGAAGGAAATGGTTTTCATGATGTCAACTTTCCAATGAAGCCTTTTAAACCACATCACAAATTTCCATCCCATAAAGCAAATATACAGTTAGGAAATGCAACAAACTAAAGCAAAATGAAAAAAAAAATCATTACTTCTCTTTTCTTTTTCTTTTTTTTTAAAAAGAAGGATGTGAAAACTTTAAAATGGTTATAGTGTGAGGGAATCAGTACACTGGGAGATGACTTTGTATAATACCCAATAAAGATAGAGAAACTTATAATTAAATAATTTAAATAAAAGGTCAAGGTCAAGGTTTCCCCTGTTCAGTCATATCCGACTATGGGGGCTGATGTCCATCTCCATTTCTTAGCTGAGGGAACTAATGTTGTCTGAAGACATTTCTATGGTCATGTACCCAGGAAGATGATATGTCGTGGCACACAGAATGCTGTTATCTTCTCACTGAAGTTGTACCTATTTACCTACTCGCATTTGCATGCTTTTGGATTGCTATGTGGGCAAGAGTTGGGGCAAGAAAGGGAGCTGAACTCATCGTGTAGCGTTCGGGTCTTGAACCTGGGCTTGACCTACTGGTCTTGAGCCAGTGTCTTTAACTGGTGAACCACTGCGCCCCCTTAAATCATCTAAATATCTGTAGTTAACGGAAAAGTTTAAAAAAGGAGTACATTTCAAGTTCAATTTTTTTAAGGAAAATTAAGCATACGCTTCAGTCTTCAGTGGAATAAATCTACCGTATTTCAACTCCTATATGAATATACAGGATTAAATTCTATAGTGCTAAAGAAACATAGCGCAAAAACTCTTTGTTTCTTTTAAACCCAGTTTGTTAAATGTCATAGTGATCATGATTCACATAAAAAAATTAAGAATGTTTACAAGCTGAGCTCACATATTTTGTTAAGCCAAATACAAAGACAATAACTCAATGAGCCATGTGAATCCAGCTTCTGATTAAAGAACAAGCCCACTCATTGAACTGGGATTTGATAATAAATAAGCATGGATAGAATGTCGTAACTTTTAGACAAAACTTCTATCCCTGCTTGCTTATTAAGAAACCCCACTGCATCTATAATTTACTTAATGATAAGTGGTGATTAGGGTAGCTTCTTTCAGCACAGATAAATCTCACTTGTACACAAGGCGATGGTGGATGTTAGGAAGCTGTAATAGTTCGTGTATTTTGTAGAAATTTTAAGTTGTAGAAGCAAAGGTACCAATGATTTTAAAAGAATATTCAGTTAAAATTTTAGCAGTACCATTGTTAATTTTTATGATTAAATAAGCAGTTTGATATTTCATTCAGTTGTATGAGCCCATCAGATTGAAGGCCACTTTGGTCTAGCACATTGTTCTCAAAGTGGGCATTGAAGCAGTCTAAGGGGGCATTGGAAGCTCTATGTGGAATTAGGGGGCACCAGAAACCAATCAGTGGCGAAAGAGGATTCAGCCGGCTCCCATGCTGCGCCTGCACAATGAGCCAAGGGCGGGGAGGGGCTTCTCACTGAGAGCTTCCCACGCAGTTGTTAACGATGGGTGGGTCAGAGCAGTGCCAGAACAGCGTATATTCCTGCCCTCTATGTCCTCACCATTACTTGGGCTGGCCCAACCCCCAGCAGTGCCCTCGGCAAGGAGCAGGGCATTCCAGGGGCAGGGCTTGAGCAGCTCACTCCCCACTCTGGGGGTGGGGCTTGGCACGGGAGCGTTAAGCAATCAATTTTTTATAAAAGGGGGCGGTGAACCAACAAACTTTGAGAAACACTGCACGGTTAAGGCACCAGTCTAGAAACCAGAAGACTGAGATTTCTAGTCCCTCCTTGGGCATAAATCCTGACAGGTGACTTTGGGCCATTTTTGGTTGATCTGAAAAAGGTGGATCTTGCACTTGTGGTAATGGGAAAATTCCTCCCTAACAGGGGAAATGAGGCGGGGTATAAATTTAATAAAATAAATAAAATAATAAATAAAACACTAGGGGAGAGAGACTGCCACTAATTTAGGAATAATAATATTGCAATCAGAAAAATAATTTCAGAGACAAACTGATATAAAAACATTTTATTCCCAAGAACCATCCTGGTGTTTACAGCAGTAGAGCCGGTACAATGTTCCCCTTGTATCACAAACCTATCCGGAATTTTTGTTTTCATTTCTGATTTTCTTTCTCAATCTTTTTTCAGTTCTATTATCTTTTTCCTCATAATATTTCTAGTCACTGAATTTTCACTTAATCTATGGACTGTTTGGGAGCTGGAGTGGAAATCTTCTATCTTTATGCTTTAACCTTGCAAATATAAATTTCATTTAACTCTGCATGAGTACACACACACACAAAATGTACAGTCACATATAAAAGTATGCATGTCCATGAAAATCCATACAGAAGAAAGAAGATTACTGGCAATTACTTTTTTCAGAATGAAAAGGTAGAGAGGCCCATCAGAAGAGTAACTATCCACGGGCTGATTATGATACCCTGCAGTCCAGACTCCAGACTATTTGCAAGTATTACCAAGATATGTTAGTCTGGACAAGACTTTCATAAACTGGTTTAGAGTCAAGCCAGCATGAACACAAGCTAGAAGCAAGTTCAACCACCGGTGCAGCTAGCTAGACCCTCCATTAGAGAACTCTGATTGCCATTGACTTGACTGGGGCTACCTACCATAGCAAGATGGACCTATGAGTGACACATGGATCAATACTTCCTCTTCTCTTATTTAACACCTATATGAAGCTAAACGCCAGCATGGCGTTAGGTATCAATAGGCTGAACAAGAAATGTGGAGGGGATTCTGCCCATTGCCTGGAGTTATAAGGGCCTGGACTCAATCCTAGCAAGAGACAGTAAGCTTTGGATGAAGCTTTCCAATTCCAGCCACTCTTTGTCTTTGGTCTTTAACAGAGTTGTGCAGAGCTGGTTTGCAATCTGGAGACCTCTGGAACTCTGGAATAGTCACTCAACCGCTGGGTGAGATCATTCAAGGGTTTGGGGTGCAGTATCATCAGTATGCTGATGATACTCAACTGTTTATCTCCACCCTGAACCAACCCAACGATGCCGAGTGCCTGAGGGCTGTGGGAGTCTGGATGGGGACCAACAAGCTCAAGCTCAACCCAGACAAGACCGAGTGGCTTTGGGTCCCTACTTCTCAGGCCATCTAACATTTTCCATCGTTGGAAATAGGGGGGGAGATGTTGACACCCATAGAGAGGGCTCACGATTTGGGTATCCTATTGGATCCACAGATAAATTTAGAAGATCATTTGACAGCTGTGGCCAGAGGGACCTTTGCCCAGGTCCGCCTGGTGTGGCCCCTTCTGGACCCAGAAGGATTACTCAGAGTCACTCACGCCCTCATCACCTCATGGCTAGACTACTGCAATGCACTCTACTTGGGGCTTCCTTTGAAAAGCATTCGGAAGCTTCAACTGGTCCAGAATGCAGCCGTGCAAGCAGTCATGGGTGTCCCATGAGACACCCATGTCACACCACTCTTGCACGGCTTGCACTGGCTCCCAGTAGGCTTCTGGGTTCAATTCAAGGTGCTGGTTATTACCT
>JANHGC010001284.1:31246-42172 GCA_027560395.1 Boaedon fuliginosus | reverse complement strand
TCTATTCTATTCTATTCTATTCTATTCTATTCTATTCTATTCTATTCTGTAAAGTACTTCCAGCCACAGGAACATATTATATCACCACTTTGTGATGATATGATCACAATCTGGATACTTGACAATCTGTTCATGCTTATGACCAGTTGCTAAACCCCCCGCGATCCTGTAATCATCATTTGCACTTTTCTCTATCGACTTCCCCAGAAAATCAGTGGGGAAGCTGACAGGAAGGTTGCAATCTGCATCTGCCAGCCAAGAGGATTCCCTCTTGTCTCTGGGGAAAGAGGGCTCAGGTTCTGAAGATTTTAATTCCATTTCTGCACCTTGTCAGAGTTGTCTTCCATACACAGAGGGAAGCTGAACTGATTTTTCAGGCACTCTTTCAGCCAACCTTCAGAGAGAAGAGGGAGCCAAAATCTGAGCAGAGATACAGTGTGGTAAAAAGTGAAGGGTGCCTCAGGCAGATGGGGAAGTGCCTAGAAGCCCAACACAGGTCACGGACAGGGAAATTCGAAATAAAGGTCCCAGAAATTTAGATTGTGCAGCTCCTAATGTAAGAGTGTCCTTGTAAGTGCAACATTGTGTGGCATACAACAAAGCATGTAGCACCTTGGCTTTAAAAAGTTTAATTGTCACAAGTGCATAATTGTCACTGTTATGGATTGGAAATGTAATTATTGCATTTGGGCTTTATTATTGCGTTTGGGCTTTCTCAAATTATTATGTTTTGGCTTTCTTCCAACAAATGCCCGTTTTCAGAAAGAAAGAGTTAAACTTTTTTTATCCCACTTACCGTAATCTGGAGATCTGGAAGCCACAAAAGGGATGCAGGAAAGTGGATTCCTGTTTGAGAATAATGTGAATACTCTGCCACTGCTTCTACATCAAAAGTCTTCTAATTATTTGGGGAGCACTGGAATAGGCAGCTAAAGCGGTAGGGTTGATATCCTGGGGATTAAATTACCTAAATTGGTTCACTTTTCCTACCGGTAGCAGACATTAACTGACTATTGAGGAACAAAAATGTGCCTCATCTCTAAATTGTAGTATTTCATGCAATTTATAAAAAATAGAGTTCTAGTATTTACTTATGTTCTGTAACTACATTTAAAGGGAAAAAAGGCAGTCCTGTCCTCCAGTGATCTTCAGCTCAAACAACAGTGTTATTTGAGACCTTTGCTCATACAGTATAAAGAAAATTAAAGAAGTGTTGACAGGAGTACATTGACAATATTATTCTTACAAGGAGGAGGAAGAGCTGAGTTACAAGAGAGAAGAGGTGGCTATAGGATAACTATGGAACAGGTGTTCACGTGCAAGTTTCAAGTCAAGATAAAGCTGAAGAACAAAATCAGCACCCACAATATTATCTTGAGCATATTACCACCATTATCAGGAAACACATCAGAGCCTCGGTGGCGCAGTGGTTAAATGCAGCACTGCAGCCTATCTCTGCTGAGTTGTTCAGCAGATTGTCAGATTGAATTTCGCCATGCTCAAGGTTGACTCAGCCTTCCATCCTTCTAAAGGTGAGTAGAAAGAGGACCCAGATTGTTTGGATGCTGACTCTGTAACTGCTTGGTGTGTGTTGTAAAACTCTGATAAGCAGTGTATAATATCTGAGTGCTGTTGCTATCTCTGTTGTAAGCTTCCCAGAGTCCCTTGGGAATTGGGTGGCATAAAAGTATAATAAATATTGTTTAAAATTGCTTTTAAGCCCTGAATGTCATTTATAGAGAACCAAAGGAACTGTGCAATGAAATCAAAGACATTGGTAAGGATGCATGAAAAGGGAATCTAAAGGGTCACGTTGAGGTAAGACCATCCTGGAATGACCTACTTTAAGTTGTTGCTAGCAGTCAACACCAAATTTATGCCACATAAGCAATTATTTCATAGTTCCAAGGTGCAACAATGAATGGATTCTTATATATTTTTTTCTTTTTAATTTTTCTTATATTTTAGTTGAACTTTAGATATTGTCTTTGCTGAGTTCAGTACAGTGGGTTAAAATATTGCTTCTAAAATGTGAACTGTGCTATTTCACATAAAGGCGAGACTATCTGAATTCTTGTTCTGAGTGGTAAATAGACAACGCAAAATAACTTTATGTTAGACAGCAGCCTCCCTTATCTAGGTGTCCTCCAAATTCTGTTCCTCTAATCTCAATCCAGTGGGATAATAACTAGGACTATTGGAATGGTAAATTGTATATATGTATATGGAGGGCATTCCTTCTTTGGAATGTTTGAAATAGGATTCAAGTCTACTAAAATGAATGATGTAGTCTAAACCATATTTTTAGTCAACAGCTTTTGAGAATATTGAGGATCTTGCTAAATAGGATACCCTATTTTCTCAGAGTTACCTAAACTGATACCTGGAGAATATAACAAGAAGTTCAGAAGAGTAGATTCTAAAAGATGGCACTGGGCTTCATTACCTACAAACCTGTAATAAATCACATATGTCTCTTAGAGATTTTGCATGGGAATTGTTGATGCAGAGACATAGCTTGATAAATCAAATGATATTAATGGGATATTTAATTCTCAAGGAGCTTTTTACCTTGGGTTTTCTGAATTGCTTAGCTGTATTTACAATTTAAAGCAGATGACATGTATTATCACAATGTAAAATAATCAATGAAAATCTTGACTGGAAGCTCTTTTGCAGGATTATATTAGTTACCTAGACAGAAATAAATGAACAGTCATTCAAAAATTATCTATCAAATACATTATGACAGCTCATATATGTCATACAACCATATTCATATTGATTTAGGGTGTGAGCAGAGTGCATGAATCTTGATTATTTCTACAATTATTTTTCTAATATTTAAAGTGTCAAATCCAAATTTGTATTTATATATGATTTAGAAGGTCATTCCAGCTGAATATGTGGAGCCATAAAACCTGGTTAACATTCAAGGCAGTTCTTACTATTGAACAATATAGTAGCATTAATTTCAGCATAAAATTCTGAGGTGACATTTCTGCTTGGTTTGCACTTATTTATAAATTGTTTCCTATCTCCTTGACAATCTGGATTGAATAATATCTGATATTTTTTTAAACCTGACACTTAGAAAAATAGCATCTATTCACTCTTTTTAACAATATGCAAGCTATGGTATTTGAAAATGCATTTTCAGTTGATTCTTTTAAATTATATATAGCAGGCTTGTAATGCTCATTGGAGCATAGGCTTTTTGAAAAAGGTGACTAAAATATTTTTTGTGACTTGTTTGGATGCTTTAAATATCTTCTTTCATTGGTTTACTCTATTCATCTGACAAATGCTTTATAGATGTTTCTTTCTTTGTTAAAAACATAGTGAATGGTGATATATTTTATAAAGATTAATATTTTGGCCTTAAAAACAACAACAAAGCAGTATCAACATCCCAGCCTTGAGAGGCAAACTTTTGAAAAGATAATGGGCATTAAATGCTGTAGTGGGGAAAATAAGATCTGCATTTTGCTTCAGTAAATCTACATTTTTATTCAACTTAAAAACAGAGGTGTCCAACCATGGCAACTTTAAGACCTATGGATTTCAACTCCCAGAATTCCTCACATAGCCATGATGGCTGAGGAATTCTGGGAGTTGAAGTCCATGACTCTTAAAGTTGCTAAGGTTGGACACCCCTGACCTAAAGGGACCTGGTTCCATAGAAGGCTGCAGCCAAAATTGTTCCCACCACTTTATTAACCTGTAGCTTTACTGGGAGAAATAGGCAGCTCTTTGTCAAGCAATGATGGAGATGCCTGAGAAGTACTGCTTGATCTTTTTCTTGTTTTTAATTCCGTTGCATTCTCTGGCGCTTAGTTTAGAGCCCCCAAAATTCCAGCGTGTCTTGAATTGGTGATTTGAGGGAAGTTGGGTAGCGTTTAGCTCTGATCCATAATGGCTTTTCAGCTTTTGTAAAGAGCAAGATCATGTGATGAAGTTCAGAGTCCTAAGTACAAAAGTTTCCAATGGCCCTTTGGAGACATAGCTAATTGAGATCTGGCCTTCATAGTTCAGGGATGGATAACTCAGTGGGTATATTTGTATAGATGCTTATTATTTTGATCTCTTGAAGAGAGAGTTTTGGGAGTTTTAGGTGGTGGAAAATATAATTGGTGGAGTACATAATATCAGAATCATGTTACTGCATGCCTATATTGAAAAACATTGATTGCCAGTTCTGTGTGTACAGTGTTATGCCTAATTTAAGCTTGGGTTTTAAATGTATTTTTGTCCATTTTCTTTCACATCATTTCCTAATGGTGTGAAAAGCAATTAAGCAATTAATCAGCCTGCTTTTTGTTGGATACCAACTTTTGTAAAAGAAAAAGAAAGGATGGGGGATGGGGAAAATAAATAAATACAGATCTGCAATGTTGCAAAATTGCATCAAAGCACAGCACAGCAAATATAAATGTTTCTGATGCGGCTTGTTTCATTATACATACCATCTGTTACTTTTATAGCCTTAGATAATTTAGGGCTTGACTGTTTGATGGATTGCTCATGCCCAGGCACTAAGGTGGTTAAGAGAAACCCTCAGAAAGAAATGGGTGCTTTTAGTAGTCCATCAATTGGTTGTTTAGGAAAAGTACCTTCTGCTTAGTTGTTGCCAAATCTGTTTCTTCAGGAGTTTTGTTAGGTCCTATATTTTATGCTTCCAAGAAAGAAGCATTTTTTCTTCTAATTACTCTATTTGTGTTTCATTAGTTTTGTAATGTTTATGTTTTATTTTAGAAGGTAATTGCTTCTGGTTGCCTGTTATTATTGTTTAATAATTTAATAATTAAATAAGGTAATTAAGCTCAAGATTTTAAATTAATTAGTTGCTCCAATGCTTAATTCAATGTTTCGTTCAGTGTGGATCTCTCAGCAGTTTGAAAAATCAGAACTGGTTACCAGCCTTTGTTGAAACATAACATAGTATTTTTATTTATCTTACTTATTAAATATATTTGCTGCCTAGCTGGACACAAGGCGACTTTAAAATCCTATCAGACAAATGTGAGAAAAAGAAGGTGTAAAACATAATCCCATGATCTTGCAGCCATCATAAATATGAGTCAGTTGCCAAGTGCCTGAATTTTGATCACGTGACCATGGAGATGCCTGAAATGGATGCAAGTGTGAAAAAAGGTCATGAGTTCTTTTTTTTTCAGTGCCAGTGTAACTTCAAACAGTCAACCAAATGAACTGTTGTAAGTCAAGGACTACCTGTGCTTGTGATGACACATCCTTTTTTTCATGAAGAAGCAGCCTCCTCCTCCTGTAGGCTCGAAAATTGTTAGTTATTTGTGAATCAGCAACATTTGTCTGCTTAGGATACAGTGATTTCCTGCTTCACTGACCTATAATTACTTTTGATTTTTTTTTTTTTAGTGTTGGATTCCTTGTTTGCATCCTCGCTGACAACGGCATCCCCGCTGACAACGCATCCCCATGAACATGCAACTTTTCATTGTTGCTGGCATTCTGGTACATTGTGTGTTCCTGATCTCTATCTTTGACATTTATTTCACCTCTCCTCTGGTCCATGGAATGACTCCTCATCAAATTCTGCTGCCGCCGCCTGCACAACGCTTAGTCCTGCTCGTGGCGGATGGGCTACGTGCAGATTCGCTATATGCGTTGGACGGCCATGGCAATTCTAACGCACCTTTCCTTAGGTAACTTTCGTTTTTCTTCTGATATTTATTTATATATAAAAAAAGATGTGGGTGTTCAGGTATGTTCCGTATACACTCGACCAATTTCAACCAAACGTGGTACACAGATAACTTACCCTCCTGGAACAAACACTGTGGAGTTAAGACAGCCCTAGCACCCCTCGGGGTGGTGGGTCTGTGTCCTCTAAAAACAGTGCTAAGAGACCAATGTCAGGCCCATAGAGCTATGGAACCATAGAGGTACTCACTTGCGATGCTGTGCAACAGACCAGCGTCAGGCCCATAGAGCTACAGACAGCATTCCAATAAATAAATACCCGCTTAAAGCCGGGTTATCGGCTAGTTTATAAGTACTGCTTGCTGAGGGAAAGAAGTTGTCATTCAAGTCTAGGTGTTGAAATTAGATCATTTAGTTCTTATCTTTAAGGGGGAAAACCTCAAGTACTTAACTATGACATTTTGCCAATGGTTCTAATTAAGAGCAATTGCATAATTACTATCTTCCCAGTCCAGCCTTGGGTTTGCATATTTTCCTGTCTCCCTCTCTAGTATGTCATGAATGTCTATGTCACTCAGTTTGTGTTGGGAAACTCGGCAACAGATAACCTTACTTAATTTAAACCATGCATTGCCACTGAGGTAAGAAAACCCCCCATCACCTTTTGAAGGCATTTTCAAGGCTTAGTTCACATGTAATGCTAAGCTATAAGGTGGTACATTTATTCTTGTCTTAATATGATCGATGTACCTATCCAGCATACAATATAGATCAGGGCTGTCAAACTCCCGGCTGCAAGGCTGGGCACGTCATGCGCTGGCCACACCCATGTCCATTTTAGTGAAGGGGGAAAAAATCCCGATACGTCACGACGCTGCCTTGACAACGTGAGTTTGACACCCGTGGGATAGATAGTCCTCGATTTACAACCACAGTTGAGCCCAAAATTTCTGTTGTTTAGTGAGATATTTGTTAAGTGAGTTTTGCCCCTTTTTCTGACCTTTCTTGCCTCAGTTGTTAAGTGAATCACTGCCATTGACAAGTTAGCAACCTCTGGTTGTTAAGTGAATCTGGCTTCCCTATTGGCTTTACTTGTTAGAAAGTCGCAAAAGGTGATCACATGACCTTGGGGCACAGCAACGGTCATAAGTTTGAATCAGTTGCCAAGCACCTGAATTTTGATTACGTGATCATGGTGATCTGGCAAAGGTTGTAAGTGTGAAAAATGGACATAAGTCACTTTTTTCAATAACCTTGTAACTTTGAAAGGACACTAAGTGAACTGTTGTAAGTTGAGGACTACCTCTAATTATAGATTATTTGTCTTAAATGTAATGGCATGCTGCATTTAATTTAAAAAAGGAAGTGCCATTCTGAAGGAGCTGAAATGAGAGTATCTGGTTCAGAGGCTTGGTTTTACAATTTTGTTAAGGGAAATTAGTGTCCTTCAGATGTATGGGATTTCAACTGCTGTCAGTGTCAGCCAGCTGCATTGATCCATTGAATCTGTAGCCCCAAATATTCTGGAACACATCAGGTTGTCTATCCCTGGTTTAAACTATGCTCATGAAAACCATCTTGTGTAAAAAAGTAGTGCATGATTTGAACCTGGATCTTGGGAAACCACTGTTTGTACTCAAGGTTTGTTGGGTTCTATGTACCATCCTCGTGTGAAAGTGAGAATTCCTTTGAATTTATTTCTCTTTGTGGTCTCTGAACACAAAAACTGGAGGCTAGGATGACTGCAAAACAGAACTATTATTTCAGCCACATAAGTTCTTTTTCATGGGTTCATAGTAATGAAGATATAATCAGGATTGGGGGTCATAAATGGAATTTAAAAAAAAAATCACAATACCAAAATCCCTACAAGTGGCTGCTAACAAGCTAATGAAGAAGTATAGTAAGATTACTATCAAAGATTTCTGCTTTTCATTTGTTGAACCTGTTTGAGCACTTTATACATTTTTTACTCATTGCTGCTATTAGAACCGTCTTTCTGAACCTTGGCAAGTTTAAGATGTGTGAATTTCAACTCCCAGAATTCTCTAGCCAGGATGGCTGGCTGAGGAATTTTGGGAGTTGAAGTCCATACATTTTGAAGTTGCAAAGTTTCAGAAAAGCTGTCCTAGATTAAGCTATGCATGTCATGCAAAAGTGCTTTAACATTATGCTTGAATTGAATTACTAGCTTACTTGTCTAACACTTAGATATGGGCATGCTTGTTTTTACAAGCTGAGTCCATGATATCGTTCCCTTTTTTTTCATGGCAGCTTAAAACAGATTCAGTACCTGAAATGTAAGTGACCCATGCCATCAGTTTTTTAATTTAGAATCAATCTTTCTTTCAGGAATATCATAGCTTCAAAAGGCAGTTGGGGTGTATCTCATACGCGTGTTCCCACAGAATCTAGACCTGGGCATGTTGCTCTAATAGCTGGATTTTATGAAGATGTTAGTGCTGTTGCTAGAGGTATGGAACATCCAATTTATTTCAACAACAAAAAAGGACTTTCTATGTCTTTTGCAGCTCCTTTCACTATATAATGAACATGGGAACTGCTGTGTGTAAATTACCGTAGATTGCCAATTTGTGGCAATTTTCTCTGCGTCCTATCCTATTTTATTATTCTGAAAGACCTCTGATATGAATGGAAATGAGATGGCTGTGTTAAGTTGTAGTTGGTTAGTTATGCTTTATTGAATTAACTGTAATCATAACTGGTTAAGCTCACACTTCATCATAAACCATAGTGTGGTTTATTTTGTTTTAGTATATTAAAGAACTCAGTCTGTGTCTTTGAAATCCACCTATTTAAATTTTTGTAAATGGGAACTACTACTTTATAGAATTATGGCAGTATGTCAGCTTTCCATTATGAGAACACAGTTTAAATGCAGTCAGGTATGATGAGTTTGAGACTAGTCTTCAACTTTTATTACTGTATCTAAATGATATTTGCAGCACAATTCTATTTATGATTACTGAGAAATAAATCATTAGTTTTAGTGAGGTCTGTTCTCAGATAAATTTGAACAGAACTCCAGTCCTAACTCATTCTTTCTCTCTCTCTCCGTATACATGTATGAATTGATATATACCTGTGTGTGTGTGTGTGTGTGTTTGAAAAGAAGGATTAGTTTTTATTTTCTCATCTTTGACTCAAGGTTACTCAAGGTATTGCTGATTTATTACATTATAGTATATGATAACATATTTTTAGCTTAAGCAAATTTTGAACAATAGCTTGTTGGCTTCTTGCTTACAATTATGCTTTACTATAATGTGTGAATGGAGACATATAGAATAAAGTAAAATAACTATCCTTTGTTTCTGGTTTCTGAGATTCCTGGCTCATTTTTTATGCCTATCTTAGACCTCAAACAAATTCCTGGAAATTCAAGAAGACATTTGAGGAAACAAATGGGAAACAAAGGATAGTCAAAAGAATCCAGTATTGTTTTATTTATTTGAATTGAATTGAGCCATAATTAAAACAAGCTACAACTTTACATTATACTATATATGAATAAGATTTGTGACCTTTCTTTGAAGTTTCCAATATCACTGAGGTTTTTCAGATAGATTCTTCAGGCAATTTTTAGTAAACATTGGCATAAAAATAAATTGAAAATGTTATTTCTATGTAGGGAATTTTGAAGTATTTTCACATTTTCTATTCAAAAATTACAATTTCCCCATGTTAAAAATAAGTATGTACTTGTTAATTAAATGTAGTGACGTGGATTAACTTTCCCCAAATGAACATAATACCTTTATAGCTTTTTACAACTGGCACCAAATCTTACTTTCCCTCTTTAAAAAAAAAGCAAGTAACTTCAGCAGTGCATTTTTTGAGTTATAGGATGGAAAGAAAATCCAGTGGAATTTGATTCTATTTTCAATGAAAGTAAATATACTTGGAGCTGGGGAAGTCCAGATATTCTTCCTATGTTTGCTAAAGGTGAGCTTATCTTAGTGTTATTGATTCTTCATTTATAAAATAGTAAAGATTTATAATTAATTGCAATAACCAGAAGTCTTTTGAATGTTCATTTCCCAGAAAAACCCTTTGTAGCACTTACAAAGTTTGGTCATTGTTGATTGATGACAACATGCACCTCTGTGCTAAATGTTCTGCTGATGAACTGTAATTGTGGATACTATTTTGGAATTTTCAGTGAATTTATCTTCTGACTATTTTAGTCCATATGTTTTTAAAACATTGCCTAAATCAGATGCGTCACACACTGGCCATGCCCACCTCTTGTTTAGCGAAGGTGAAAAAAGTTGCGATATGCCATGTGATGACAATGTGACACCGTAAGTTTGACACCCCTGGCCTAGATCATTGGCAGATTTATTTTCCTCAAAAAGTCAACATTTTTTTAAAATGCATACAGTACTGTGTAAGAGTCTTGGGCTGCCATTAGATTTGTTGTAATAATGGTATAATGACCATATAATATAATGCTTTGTTTGATAAGGTGTTTGTTACAAGTCCAAGACTCCTGTTGCTAGCTTCCCATCATTTTGGTAATTGTTTACATATCAACTGGAAGTAAAAGTTATTTTTTAGCTAAATAAGTGTATGAGCACCTTCTAAGAATTGGTGTGAAATAATTCTAGGCACTTAGTACATTTTAAGTGAAGATAAAATACGTTTTGAGAAGACTTAGGAAAACTGAGTTAAAGTATAGTTATCTCTTTCTTAAGCTGGAATGTTTGGTTGCAGGTGCCACTGGTGATCATGTTTACACCAACTGCTATAAAGCTGAAAGAGAAGATTTTGCAGCTGAAGATGCCACTATACTGGACACTTGGGTTTTTGACCAGGTTAAGGTGAATAAAAATCTTTGTTTTGCACCCCTCTTATATGACTGGTAGAGTATAGTTAACAAATTTGTGCTATCTCCTTTATTCCCTGTTGTTTCTGGGTTTTTTTAAAGAGTATGGTACATTTTAAATAAAGTGGGTTTTAGGTAGTCTTCAGCTAACTAGGGCAATTTTATGTTGGACTAGCTGATGACCCAGCGTTGCCCGGGTAATTTTTTAAGGGGACTGCCATCTTCCTTCCTTCCTCCTCCCTCCCCCCTCCCTCCGTCCTTCCTTTCTCCCTTCCTCCTCCCTCCCTCCTTCTTTCCTCCCTTACTTCTCTTCCCCGCCATCTTCCTTCTTTCGTCCCTCCCTCCTTCCTTCATCCCTCCCTCCTTCCTTATCTCCCCCCGTGTTCCTTCTTTCC
>JANHGC010001284.1:9456-22178 GCA_027560395.1 Boaedon fuliginosus | reverse complement strand
GCCAAATATGTTAATAATTCAATAAGTTTTTATTTCATTCTACCTTGTTTTCTCATATCTATTCTCTAACCAATTATAAAATACTTGCCAAATCTTATAGTACTCAGTATCATCTTTTTCTTCAATCGCCAATGTCAACCTATTCATTTCTGCACATTCTAATATTTTTTTGATTACATTTTTTCCTCTGATATCTTTACACCTTTCCATTGCTGTGCAAATATCCTCACTGCCATCAAAACATGTATCATCAAATAAGTATTCCTCTTTACATGTTCCTGGTATCATCCCCAGAATAAATATTTCTGGTTTCAGTTCAATATATTGAAGTGTCATCCATTCACATATTTTCAACAAGTATTTTTTGGCTTCTGGACAAGTCCACCACATATGATAATATGATCCTGGTTCCTGGTGACATTTCCAACATCTGGTTGATTTATTTTTAAACATCCTTGTCAATCTTGCAGGGTCAAAGTGCCACCTGTAAAAAACATCTTATACAAATTCTCTTTATATGCTGTTGACATTATCAAACTATAATCCTTTTCCCAAAGCTCTTCCCATTTCTCCAATTCTCCAATAGTATAATCAAAATTCTTTGCGATCATAGTTCCTTTCACCTGTTCTGCTAATTTAAACCTTAATAAATAATCATATAGCTTAGTTATCAATTTCTCATCTTTCCAAATTCTATTGCTCTTAACACAGAATTACAATAGTTTAATTCTGTTTTAAGAGCAATAGAATTTAATTGGCTACACTCTGAATCTGTCATAGTAGGTCTTATTTAACATTTATAAGAATTCCCCTTGATTTGTTACAGGTAGTCTTTGTTTAGTGACCAGGATTGGGACTGACAATTCAGTTGTTAATGAAACAGTTTTCACTTATAGTAAATCTTGCGGTATGCAAAAGCAAATCAAGGATAATGCAAGTGATAAAAACAATATTAAAGATCCATCAAAATTATGCTGATGGAGTAGAATTCCCATATACCAATCTGCGGGAGCTAAAACCTCATTAAAAAGTTTGTTTGCTGTTTGTTTTTTTCTTTTTCAGATATCCCTTTGTAGAAAGCTGATTAATCTTGCTTTAGATGGGCTCTCTTATTACCATACATACGACAGATTTTTCCTTGGCTTGAGTATCACCATGGGTTTTGTAGGCTGGACATTTTATGCGATTCTGATTATAATAAAGTCAGATACAAGCATGACCAAGGGTATATCAAAAAATAAGGTACGTTTTTGGTTTGCCTTGCATATTAGCTTATTGCATAAATGAATCTATTTCGTCTACCAAAAATTAGCACTGGACTTTTTGGCATATGCTTTCATTATAGAAAAACCTATAAAATATTTTTAAAAATGGAAATTTTGGAAATGTAACTGCTGTGAGAGAAGTTCCTTTTTAGGTGTCCTAAAAATATACTGAGAATTGGATTACATTTTGTAACCTGTTGAATATTTAGATCAGAAATGGGAAAACCTCCGAAGATTGCTGAATTACAACTCACAACAGTCTTGTTATAGTATGGACAATTTAACAAGATTGTTGTGAGCTGTAATTCAGCAATCTCTGGAGGATTTCCCATTTCTGATGGCTGCAAGTATAGGGTCACCATCATTGCTTTGGGTACAAAACTTGTATTTATAAAAATTCATCCCCCCAAAAATTCATTAATTCAGATGAAGATCATATAAAGCTGTTAAAAGTATATGTTTTGTATATGAGTGTCCACATGTGAGCGTGTATTTGATTGCCCCCTTTGCTTGAGGAGTTTAGGGATACATTTATGTTTGTATTAGTGAAAGAGCTTTACTCTTAATTCTGTATGGTGGAAGTAAACAGATTTTGCTATGGAAAAGAGCAAACTTTAGTTCTCTGACCTTGCAGGGGAAATAATCTGGGTGAATCTTCTGATTTGCATCTAAGAGCAGGTAGATAAATGGTACCTGGGGCCTGCTGTCAAAAAACAATGGTCCTAGTGTGGCCTACACTGAGATACTTTTTATATTTGCTGTATGTTGCAAAACCTGGTGAATATTTGGAGATGTTTAAATAGATATTTACAGTGTTACAATAACCAAATAACATTAACATTTCTGTTTTCAGGTGCCTGACAGGTTTTTCCAATATGTGTTTGCAGCTATTGGAGTTTTGATAGCATTTTTTCTCTTCATTCAAAGCTTGCCTTGGACCTACTACATATATTGCCTGTTACCAGTCCCTGTATGGTATGCAGTTTTGAAAGAGTAAGGTTTTAAAAATAAAGGCATGTCTGTGTCTCTCTGTCTTTGTCTCTCTCTCTCTCTTTCTCTCTCTCTCTGTTCCTCTCTGTCTCTGTGTGTGTGTGTCTCTCTGTCTCTGTCTCTCTGTGTGTCTGTCTGTCTCTGTCTGTCTGTCTCTGTCTCTCTCCCCCCGTGTGTGCGTGTAAAGGGGAAGAATGTGTCCATTTTCCTGGATTTGAAGCCATTTGGGTTTTCTCATTTCATTTAGTGGTTTTCTAAAACCCTTCACATTGCTTTCAAAATGCAAGGTTAGTATGTGAAGTGATGGGTGCATGCTAGGGTTTCTCTGTGAGGTTTTTTTTAAAACATGCATATTTATAGTAGATTCACACAGACTTTTTACTAGCAAGAAAATGAAAGAAAGGGATGGTTGACATCTGAAGCAGCAGGAAGGCGGACTGGTGGATTAATGACATCTGATCCTGAGTCTCCCTGTGTGTCTTTCAAAAGTTAGGGATGCTGACTTTACTTCAGAATGTGCAGGAAACTAAGAGTAATCTTCTGCCTCTTCTGTAAGTTAGCAAAATGGTTGCGCTGGAGGTTTTTTTTGACTCATTTTAGGAAATCGTGCCTTCTGTGCATTCTGTGACAAGCAGACTTACTAAGTTGTGTTTCAATTTTATGAAATGTACTCCTGTGAATACTGATGGAATATATCTAACGGTTCCTAGACAGGACGTTGTTCTACCTTGGAATTCACAGGGTATTTTACTATTTAAGAAACCAAACTAGTAATGTGTTCACAGTGGTGCCCTCAGATGCCATAGCACCTTTGAGAGACACTAGAGATGCTGTCAAAAATTTTTGAGACACTAGGGGGCACCATAAACCAGAAAGTTGGGAATCTCTAGCATAGGTAAAGCAGATATCCTTAAGAGATAGCTTGAATTTAACTACCCTCCAGAAATTTGTTCATGTTTGTGTTTTAATTCAGTCTTCCCAATCTAGCAACCCATCGTTATGCTAGAATATACCATTTCTCTGATTGGGAAACGTTGCTTCGCTTTTATTTCTTACTTTTATGTAGCTTTTGGTCTAATAAGAAATTTATTTAGCATATTGTTTTCCTCTAGATACCCTGTTATCCATGTATCGATCAGATTTCTCTTGAACATTCAGCAGATTCAATTTGCCGGATTCTTAGTAATGTATGCCGTGGGGATTGAAATATTAGTAAGTAATTCAGCTAACAGCCTTTTAATATTATTTGTGTACAATTTTTAAAGATATGGATGATTAAAATAAAAGCACGCAATGAAATAACACAAGGATCCAGTAAAAATATTTTTTGAGAAATTAAAAATCATGATGAAATTTTGTATCCGAGGAGAATATCAGTTCTTTACCGTATCTATTTTTTTTCTCCGTTTGTATATATGTTTGTGTGAATTAGGTTTTCTCCTTCTTCTATCGCTCCACTCTCACTTTTGGCCTGATTGTGTTTTCTGCGTGGCCTGTGGTCGTTCAACTGTGGATCCAAGCAAAGGTATTTTCTGCATAGGGAGATTTGGTAGAATGGTTATGATCCATGGCCCACAGAAATGCAAACTTCCACTTAAAGTTCATGAGTGCATTATTTAAATCTAAAAGGTATCTAGAAGACGAGTATTTTTTTTTTAGTATTGCTAGCTGTAGTTAGTTCCCTTCTTTGCAAGCTAGGTCTTCTCTTTTGGAAACCTTATGCTGAAGCCTAATTTTAAACGAGAGTGGCTTTCTGTGAAACAATCTATGCTTAAAGGAATCCAAATGCTAAAGATAAGTTTAAGTTAGTAATGGATGGACGCTTCTACAGCCACAGTCCTTGGCTTACAATGGTTCATTTAGTGACTATTAGAAGTTGCAGTGGCACTTGAAAAAGTAACTTATGTCCGTTTATTACGCCACCATTGCAGCATCTCCCCAGGTCACGTGATCAAAATTCAGACACTTGGCAACTGACTCATATTTATGACGGTTGCAGTATCCCAGGGTCATGTGATCCCCTTTTGCGACCTTCTGACAGGCAAAGTCAATGAGGAAGCCAGATTCACTTGAGAACTATGTTACTAATTGTAACAACTGCAGGGATTCACTTAAGAACTGTGGCAGGAAAGGTCTTAAATTGGGGCAAAATTCATTTAACAACTTCCTTTGCTTAGCAACAGAAATTTTGGCCTCAGTTGTGGTCATGAATCAAGGACTACCTATACTAGTACCAGGCCGGATTAAGAATAGAAAGCAGCTTGGTGTAGTGTAACAGTTTGTGCACGAATTCCTGTTTAGATATTATCCTTATTCCGGGATCCTGGGCCACTTAGTGTCTCTCTCTATTTGGCGACAATATTATGCTGCATTATAGAACTAATATAAAGATAATCCTTGACTTACTATCCCAATAAGAACCAGGATATCTGTTGCTGATCATTAAATACACCTGATTTTACAGCCTTTTTCTCTTCCATCATTAAGCAAATCCAACTTTTCTCACTGGATTTGCTTGATGGAAGTCCCTGGGAAGGTTTCAGATGGTAATCACATAACCTCAGGATACTGCAACCATCATAAATCTATACATATATATATAAAACAGAAGTCTGGGGCGGATGTGTGTGTGTGTATGTGCTCTATACCCCTCCACCAATCTCGCCCAAACTTGGCACATTGCTGTAGTAAGATCAGCACTGGGGGTCACCAGCACCTTTGGGGGCTCTTTGCCTCCAAAAAGGGTGCCAAAGGAGACACACTCCTAAAGCTGTACTGTGCATGCGCCATTTGCAGTATGCATGCACAGTAGAGCTTTTCAAACTGAGGCGGCCATGAGTTGCCCATTGGTTTTGTGGCCAGGGCTTCAATGTGTACACCCAGCTCACAGCCGCTTCTTTAAAGCAAGGGGATTGTGGGACCGCAGAAAGCACACTTCATTTCAACAAAAAATTACCCGGGTAAGGCTGGGTAAGCAGCTAGTATATGCTAATTGCCAAGTTATGAATTTTTTGCAAATAACTATATCACACAGGTACTAATGGCAGTTATTTCCACATTTTAACCACCTTGTAGTAAGGGTGAGAACTTACTTACTCTTGTTATCTGGCCTGCCAAATACCCCCCACACACACACGCTTTATGCTATCTTAGATTGATTCATTCAAGCAATATTGATATTTTATATACACCCACCCACGCACACCAGAAATTTACATTTTGAATTCATACAATTTTAAGTAGAAATTTATATAACTTTATTTGAAATGATTTCTACATGCATTAATATTTAAACATTATACTTCTATTTGTATGTGTAACTTACTTGTTTTTTGCCATAGGCAAGAGTGCTAAGTTGGATTCTCTCATGTTTGCTCCTGGCAATCTTCCCTTTGATGCCTGTGATAGGAAGAGAATCAAATATCTCTTTAGTGTAAGTATGAATCATTTTTCTTCATATTACCACTTTCAGGTGATCATGTTCTAATTTCATATAATTCTTGTCTCTAGATGGAAAGTATGTTATCGGAATGCAAGTAATTTATTCTTGAAACCCAAAATTAAAGTCACATAACTATGGTAGTGGGGAAAGAGATAATTATTGATGTAAGTTTCTGAAGTTCTCAGATGAGGACTTCATTATCAGAATGCTTCACATTCTCTTCCTCAAAGAAGGATATTCTAAAATAGCGGGTTTGTAAATTTATTCTTTCTGGAACAAAAATTCTGATGATTCTTATTCTCGTTTCAAACGGAAGATTATAATTTTCTGGTGACTTCTACTTTATGTAGGCTATAAAAATTATAGTGTAGACCTTTTCTCTTATTTTTGAGCTTCCCTTTTATCAGTAAAAACCTTTTTTTTTTAAAAAAAAAATTGGTTTTCACTGATAAAAATGAAGCTTAAAAAAATGGATCTAGAAGTTTACCCCTAGGCCTCTTACATTCTCAGAACAGATCTAAAGAAGTGATGGAGTCTCTAGTCACATGCTGGATCCAGGTATCACACTGACCCAGAGAGCAGTTTATTTGGTTTGTTTTCAGCAGGAGACTGTGATAGGATCAGAAAGAAATGGAAGAGAAATGGGAAAGAAAGAACAAGTATGAAGCAGCAAGGAAAACACCACCACCCCCGCCCCAATGTCATTCTTAAAGGAAAAGCGTGTACTATCCTGTAAAATAGATGCTGGATACTTAAAACTCCAAATACCATGGAAATCTTTTTAGGGATATTCCATTATTATCACTATCATTATTAATATCTGATCTATTATCTGTTGGTTAAAACACCAAATTAGAAAGTGGGTGACAAGAGTTCAAAGTCCTACCTTGGCCAACCATGGAAGTCAGCTGGGTGAACTTAGGCCAGTCACTCTCAGCCCAATTGATTCACAGGATTTTTGTGGGGAAAATAGGAGGAGGAAGGTATTTTAGATATGTTCACTGCCTGGAATAATTTTTAAAAATAATAATGGCGGGATGCAAATAAATAAATAAATAAATAAAATAATGGATCTTGGTGACACTTTTTTTTAAAGAGCCCCAAGACTCCATTCTGGAATTAATCCAACCTTCTTGATGTTTTTTTTTTAGAGTCAGTGGTTTAGAAAAGTGTTGGTCAGAGTTTTAAAAGGCACCAGCAGCAATGGAACAGTATTAACATTTTTTACCTATAATTATTAACTGATTATTTAAGGGCAGCTACTAGCAATAAACCGAATGCAAATTTGAAAGCTTGCTGTATTTATTTTTGTATTTATTTAGTAAACGAGTTTATATGGCCACCCAACTCATACACAAATGACTCCAGGTAATATTGAATTGTGCTAGGAAAAACGATCATCCTTAATAGATTCGTCAGTTTTGAACCTTCTTTTTGACTCCCTGGAGCGTAGATTAATGTCTTATTTGTGTTGCATCGTTGCACTTTTGTGATTAATTTAATTTTTGTGAAATTATTCCTACAGAAACATTTTGAAAAGCACTCACAAATAGTTTATCATTTACAGAACAGCAGCTGGCCTGCTAACTATATTGATAGCCTTGTCCTACTTAGTGACATTTCAGAGGAGCAAAAATAAATATTTGCATCCTAAACATCTCAAAATATATCTATTTCAGGTAAGTAAGTTCTATAAATACGCATTGTCGAGAAATGTAACTTTCGTTGCTTTGAAAAATCAGCTTTGTATATTTCTGGGTCATCAGTTTTAAGCAACTGCTTTTCAGTTATTTCAGTTATTTTTTAAATTTACATTTTTAAAAAAAACAATATTCTGCTCACTAGTTATACGCCAGCAACTCCAAACAACAAAATGAATTCTTCCTATACTTTTCTAGATATTTTTAAGATCTAAAATCCTTCAGAGGTACTACTCTTCAGGACAAGTGGAGAATCCTTCACCATAATGTGATAAGAATTAGGGGTAAATACAGAATCTTAGAAACAACCTGAAGATTTTCCAACCCTCATTTATTAGTAGCTTCATTAAGATGGAGACTTTCAGAACAGTCTGAACCATTTCCTCCAAGTGTCTCCACTTGGACTTAATATCTTGGATAAGCTATCAGTGTATTCTCTCTCTAAACAGTGATTGCTCATATTTAATATTCTAATATTTTCCAGTATCCCCACAGTTTCTCACACTGAGCTTCTACAGTCCATGTATTAGATAGAATCACTTTTGAAACAGGTTGGACTGGGTGTTTAGGAGAATTTACATTGACCAATTTAACAAACTCATAATTCAAGATACCAAGCAAAACATCAATAAAATCAGTAGGGAAACGTGTCCTCAACTCCATCATCTACTCATGCAGACTCCCTCATACAACATTACTGGGGTTGTGGTCTTCACTCACATGTTACATCCAAGATGGTTCTCCCAAAGGGAGCATCATTAGCTGGGACAGCTGGGTGTATAAACAGATTTTCTCACAAAACAGTCTATGACTTGATGTCAAACAATCCTAGAAAAATGGATTTGCTAAGCTTCCTCTGAAAGATTCAAACATGTCCAGTAGATGTCACTGTAAATTTAAGATAAATGAAGAAATTGAGAGAAACTAATCCAGATTAAAATATATAAAGAAATGTCATTGTGTAGTTTTAATATAGGCTTGGAATTAGATATTGGATTTTTTCCCCTCACATTATTTCAATTTTTGCATCACAGTGTAAAGGTTTGAAACATTACAAAACTGTAACTATTTTAGGGGAGGTGGGGAATCATGTACTTTAATCTTTAATCACCTTAGATTAGTCCAAAACAAACATTACAAAAATGCATTAATTTTTTGTTGTTGTTGGAAATCATATAATTTCATCTTTATAAGAGCCTTGGATTAACCCAAAAGTGTCCTACATGAATTTATCTCCCCAGAAGTCCCCTTTGGTAAAAATCTGATACAGGTGGTCCTTGATTTACAACCACAATTGAGCCCAACATTTCGGTTATTAAGGGGAACAGTTGTGAAATGAGTTTTGCTCTCTTTCACGACCTTTCTTGCCACAGTTGTTAAGTGAATCACTGCAGTTGTTAAAGTAGTAACATGGTTGTTAAGTGAATCTGGCTTCCCCACTGAATTTGCTCTTCAGCAGGTCGCAAAAGGCGATCACATGACCCTGGGACACTGCAGTGGTCATAAACATGAGACAGTTGCCAAGCAACCGAATTTTGATCATGTGACCATGAGATTGTTGCAAGGGTCATAAGTGAGAAAAAGGTTCATAAGTCACTTTTTCCAATGCCACTGTAACTTTGAATGGTCACTAAATGAATGGTTTTAACTCAAGACTAGGAGTTCTTTGTTGTCAGTAAGGTTATTTTTTTATAGATGAAACATACCTGCTTCTGTACCATTATTTTGTGGCCCTTTTTAAACACATTAAGAAACTGGCTTCCCTTTCCTGGGGAATAGGCATAACTGGTACCAATTTATTGCACTTTTTATTTGGTTCACTCCTCTCTTACTTTTATGTGAGGAAAGTGCTTTATAACAATGAATTATTTCAATGCTGGATTCCTTTTTTTTGACACTTTGATATGCAGAGAGATGGATGTTGGATCGTGCATACTGCTTTTAATTGAGTTAAAATACGAACATTATCCCATTTTATTAGTACTGAAGTTTCAGAGTCCAAATTATGTCATATAGGTACAAGTGGGAAAAAATGACAGGCAGCCTGGCAACTTCTTATGGCTTCTATGAACTGTCACATGATGACACATCAGGCAAAGTTCAATAAACCAACATAAAACTTGATGCCAAATAGCGCTTGTTGGATGACCTCCTCTAATTACTTCTCTAATCTGTAACTCTGAAATGGACTCCTATTGACAAATCTCCCTTTTAAATAAACTTCATTGAAAGCCTCCCCCTCTCCAAGTGCTTTTTTTCTCTTATTTATTCAGTCTGGAGGAAATCAAGCATGAAATGCAGTTATGCAAGTATGAACCAACAGTTTGCTCTGGCAGTTCCTGAATGCATTTATGGTGATCTCCAAAATACAATGGGGTTATGCAATATCTTAATGAATAATGTTATCAAATGAAATTTTAAGCAGTGAGTGATTGTGAAGGTTTCTCTACTACTTCCTCCTGTACACAATTTCTTTTTATTTAAATAGCCAGTTGAAGTTGATCATAATTCTTACAAAAGTGCTAACATTCCAGGTTTTTTTTAAAAAGGCCTAGTCTTTGGAAAAATCTGAATAGCCATTTTTTGTCTTGCTAGCATTCCTTAATGACTGCAGTAAAGTGAAATTGTTCTGATAAGCTATTGATTATTTTATTTTATATTAGTTGCTGAGTCTGGTGGCATCAACCTACATTGTGAATAGTACTCATAGCAGTCTTCAGAGCAAACAAGGATTGCCAATAATGAATCAGGTTATCAGCTGGATGACATTGGGTAAGCCTACCTCTCTCAACACAGATTATTTTGGATAAAGATCTGTCAGGTACATATAAGAAATGCTGATTTGCTGGTCTTTCTGCTCTTGCTGCACATGTTCTGTCATTCAGAAACATGATCTGAAGGATCATATTATGATAAAGATTTGTAATTACATAAGTACAGGAATCCATATGCATCCTCTAATAATACAAGCAGATTTAACACGCGATGAGGAATATTTATTTTGAAGTAGATGAGAGATTGCATTAATTAGTGGTCGTGTTAAGTGTTGAGGGGGTTCAACATAAACAGCAGATTAAGAGACTAAGTTTACTACAGTTAACGAAGTATATGGAGGGTGTGAATTCCTCAGTTTAATGTTCTTATTGGAAAGAAATCGTAACTTAGGGAAAAAAAACTCTGCATGAACCTCCAAAATACTGCTCTAATTATGGACAAATAGTATTATATTTTCATTTGTATTTGTATTTATTGAATTTATACCCCGCCTCCCTTCCCCAGTCAGGGGAATGCGAGGCAGCTAAACATAATTAAAAAAAAAATACAGTAAATAATACAATAACATCATAAAAAACTCTAAGATAAAACTATACAGTTAAAAACTATTAAAACAAAGACAATTAAACAAACAAGCATACGACCATTCATACAAGGGAGTCATCAATTCCAAGCCCGCTGGCAGAGCCAGGTCTTTACAACCTGGCGGAAGGCCAACAGATTAGGGACGGTCTGGATCTCTACGGGGAGCTGATTCCAGAGGGCCGGTGCTACCACAGAGAAGGCCTTCGCCCGCGGGCCCGCCAGCCAACACTGTTTAATATGTTAGTGTTGAACAATAAGTGCCCATCTCTTCTCAGCTATGAAGTTCACAAGCTCTCAGCTAATCTTCCAGATAAATTTTTGCAAACAACAGGATTGAGGACAGCCACGTGCATTATGCTTAAATATGTTCTATTAAGTGCTACATACAGCAATAGAGTCAGGCAGATGCTGATAGCTTATGAGCAACCCATTCATTCCTCAATAAAAGAGGATCACTAATAAACACGAAGCATTCATTCCTCAAAGTAAGGCCCTGCCTTAACAATTCCCACCTGTCCACCCCCTGTACTCGAAAACTTTGTGTATTTGATCTGGGGTTTTTCCAAGTTTCTGTAAGCCAGCGCTTGCTGATACTTGTTCTTATATGTGATTGTAGTGCATGATGTTTCTGCTTTTGCCTGCTGCTGCCAGTTAAGGGCAGGCAATCTCGATCTTCATAAAGACTCTGCAGGTCTGGCTTGTTTGTTTTGAAAGCTCATTCTTGCCACTTCAAGCTGGCTGCTGTTCTCTCTGCCTTCCCAATGTTTGCCTTTTGTCCATCAGTTCCCTAGGAGTCAGATCTGACTTTTGGAGAGTGATCAGACCTAGAGGAGGCATGTTAATCATAAGAAGTTTCATAACAGCTATAAGCCAGGGTGGGCCTTGTGAGAGATTTGTTCTCACACTTAAACAAATACATTCTGGATTTCATCTAAAGTACAAGATCCTTATTCCTTAGGGTTGCAATTTCCTTTTCCTTGTTCTATCTGTAACTTCAGCTTTCCCTCATTTCGGACCTACAATTTGTCAAAAACACATTTTAATGTATTCTTCTGTTCTAAGTTGCAGTCAAAAACAAAACGCCCCACCCACTTAAATAGTATAAATTGTTCCTTGCTGTATCTTTGCTGGTTTGAATATTTGCTGAATTTTTTTAATTAAAATCAGCACCTGACCTATTTAGTATAATAGAATTCTTTATTGGCCAAGTGTGATTGGAAACTCAAGGAATTTGTCTTTGGTGCATATGCTTTCAGTGTGCATAAAGGAAAATGATCATAATAGGTTACATTCGGCAAGGATCATGAGATGAGACACTTAGTGATAGTAGAAAATAATAATATAAATTGAAAAGATACAACAACATGGTCATAAGTAGGATGAGGTAGGTACTAGGAAGGGTGAGAAGAGTAATAGTAGTACAGTCTTAGTAAATAATTTTACAGTGATGTGAGAATTAATTGTTTAGCAGAGTGATGGCATTCGGGGAAAAACTCCTTGTGTCTTTTCTGGTGTGCAGTGCCCTATAGCGTCATTTTGAGGGTAGAAGTTGAAACAATTTGTGTCCAAGAGGTGTGGGGTCCGTAAATATTTTCACAGCCCTCTTTTTGACTCGTCCAGTATACAGGTCCTCAATGGAAGGCAGGTTGGTAGCAATTGTTTTTTCTGCAGATCTAATCATCCATTGAAGTCTGTGTCTGTCTTGTTTAGTTGCAGAGACAAACCAGACAGTTATGGAGTTGCAGATGACAGACTCGGTCATTCCTCTGTAGAACTGAATCAGCAGCTCTTTGGGCAGTTTGAGCTTTCTGAGTTGGCGCAGAAAGAACATTCTTTGTTGTGCTTTTTTGATGATGCTTTTGATGTTAGATGTCTATTTTAAGTTTTCAGATATGATAGAACCTAGAAACTTGAAGGACTCCACTGTTGATACTGAGTTGTTTAGTATTGTAAGAGGTGGTTGTA
>JANHGC010001281.1:217013-234795 GCA_027560395.1 Boaedon fuliginosus | reverse complement strand
CTGATTGATTGTTGATTGAGTGTTGTTTAGGTTTTTACATTGTATTTATTGTTTTTACTGTTGTTAGCCGCCTCGAGTTCTCCTGACCTGGGAAATGAGGCGGGGTATAAATCGAAACAAATAAATAAATAAATGAATAAGTTCTCCTTATCAATGACAAGAAATAAGATTAAGTGGCACGTTGTCCACTAGCTATCATAGTTTTAAAAGCGAGATGGTTAGTAAGGCAATGATTAGTAACTGCTGAGATATTTTACTTAATATTGTATATCGGTGCCAAATGCAACTTTGAAAGTGTACTCGACACTAGTTGTGGTAGATTAAGAACATCTGGTTACTAAATGGATTAGAACAGTGGTCACTAACCTTTTCATCTTTGTGAGGGGCATGTGAATGGCAGGCGCACAGCTCCATTGGTACAAGTGGGCCTGCACACACTCCCCTTGTGCGAATAGAGCTTCATGCACAAATTCTACACATGAAACTCCACTCATGAGCGGCAGGCACTTGCGCTCATACACAAAATTCCACTCATGCAAGTGGAAGGCACTTGACTGGAGAGTGCTCACGCGTGAAGCTCTAGTTCACTCTGAGTGGAGCGCGCACATGCGGTTGCCTGCCACTCATGCAAGTGGAGCTTCATGCACGCACTTGCCCATTGTTTGTGTGGCCCGGTTTAGAATAGGCCTCAGCCCAGGGGTTCGGGACCCCTGGATTAGAAAATATCTATATGAAGGTAACCCTAAAATAGACTTGAAGGATATCTTTTCAACCTCAGTGTTTTACTAGTACAGTAGCAAGTAAATTTGATTTCATTTCTACCTCCTTTTATCTAGAAAATAATGCAATATAATATTGGATTTAATTCCTTCAATAGACGGCATTAATTTGGTAGAATAATTCCTTTAGGATTACAAGTCTTTTCATTAGTCAGAGACAAATATCAGTTTTGTCTTGATTGCACTGTTCATCAATGACAGCAGAAACTGTCAGAAAAAAAGCACAGAAAGTATGTGTTCACCCTCCCATTAACATATCCCATCATATCTTTCCCCAGAAAGATTCATTTTCTTTTTTCCTATCGTCTCTTTCCCTAGAGAGCAAATTAAAAGAGTGAAAGATTCAGAAGATGTACCAATGGTATTAGTGGGAAACAAATGTGATTTACCAACAAGAACAGTAGACACCAAGCAGGCTCACGAAGTAGCAAAGAGCTATGGTATTCCATTCATTGAGACATCTGCCAAAACAAGACAGGTAATGATTTCTTGTATTTCTGCTCATATCTTAAGAAAATAGCTAGAGTTATTGTTAGGTATATGGACAAATCTGATTGAGAAGGAAGACATAACATTAAAACCTATGGGTAGGAGCAGCCATCTTGTAGGCTTTTTCAGTTTTTAATTTCTAAGAGCCAGACTGTATAGTCCTGTTTGCATATTTATATTAATTACTAATCTAATAGCTGAATTTTGAAGAAGTGCAGTCCACTTCCCTAAATATTTTCTGTTACTTAATAAGTTCTTATGCATTTAGGTTTTCTTTACTTTTAATTGTGAATAGCTGTGTAAGAAATAGTTTATGTTTGGGATGGAAAATCCTAGTTCTTTAAAAATAAAGGAAGATTCTTAACATTAATGAAGAACATTAAATTCAGCATAGAGTTTTTCAGGAGGAATGTGCAAAAATACAGTATAGGAAATAATTTACTCGCTTAAGACAATATGTTTCTCAACTTTCCATTCAGGGTGTTGAAGATGCTTTTTATACATTGGTTAGAGAAATCCGTCAGTATCGAATGAAGAGGCTCAACAGTAATGAAGATGGAAATCAAGGCTGCATGGGGGTGTCGTGTCTTGTGATGTGATGAGGTAGGAATAGACTAGCTGATGGCTTATGTTTGACAAATATGATACAGCAGTGTTTCTCAAATGGTAACTTTAAGATCTGCGGACTTCAACTCCCAGAATTCCACAGCCAGCACATTCTGGGAGTTGAAGTCCGCAGATCTTAAAGTCACCAACATTGAGAAACACTGAAGTACGATATAACATTTTTGAACTATTAGGTATTTTGAAGACAATCTGAAATATATTGTAAATATATTGTATATCCTTTTCTGTCGTCAAGCTGATAAGACTGATAAGGATATGCCTCTACAAAACTCATTTACATTAAAGGATTAGCAAAAAGTACTTGGCACTCTCATCATTACTGGTAGCAGATCACTTGAAGTTGATGCAATTGATATAAAGTGTCTGGAAATCAGAATTAAATGTGGAGGTCTTCTTGGGTTTTGGAGAGAGATTCTGAGACAAATCTGTGCTAATAATATTTTATGTTTAATAGAACAGAACTAACAAAACATATTTATCTATTTCAGCTGCCTTTGAATCATCCATCCAAGTTGAATCTTAATTCCACTGTGTTGCATTTCATGACGATGCCTTGGCCAGTATCATGCAAGTTGCCAATTGATCAGTACTAAAACATTCTATCAGCACCAGAAGATACTGTTTCTGAACATCTACCTCTTTGCTCAGTTGAGCATGCAAAGAAAATCTCATATGTTATGTGTGGGATTTTTCACTTTCCTTTCTTGGGTAGGTTCAAACAGAGAAACTGATTAAATGGGAACTATAGAGGCCTAATGCCTTGAAAGAAATAACATCTCATTTTCTGGAAAGAAGAGTGGAATGAATTGTGATCATGCTATTCCGAAAAAGCCATTGCACAGCATTTTATGGTAACATTACCAGTATGCTTGATTTCCTGTTCGCCATTTTAAATCGGGATAATATTTGTCACGTTTCCTATACTATGTACTTAAATATTCCTATTGTACATTAGGTTAATCACATCTAGTCTAACCTCTTTAATTCTGGCCTTTTTATAACAAAAGTAAAACTATTTGATTATCAAGTGCCTCTTTACAAAGGCAAGCTAGACCTTAAGCCTTATCATCCTGGTTGCAGCTCTGGTTCCTAGCTGACCCAATGCTGAATGTTTAAAGCTGACTCAGTTCATTGGTCTGTGTTAACCCAGTATTATATATGCTTGGCTCTATTGTCTTATGCTTCTATTTGGGTTTCCCAATGAACTGTACGTGGGAACTTTTGCAGAAGATACTTACTAGCACTGGGCTTTGTTGTCAGAGTTCCTCGCATCATTGGCTGAAAAGCACTTTGAGATTAAGATTCTCCTGAGGAAATAGCAGTCAATTGCTATTTTCCGGTTTTAAATATAATACATTCCATTTACCTTATGCTTGAAGGTACTGGTGTTTTCATCAGGACTACTTATTAGCTGTGGATACTGTCAACAGCTGTTACTCCATTATCAGTCATAAATCATGGCTGTGCAAAGTTTGTGTAGAAAAAAAACTGTTTAATCCCAGCTATTTCTGCACTTCTATTTTTAGTTAAACTTATTTACTCATTTTATACCTTTGTCAAGCACAGTGTCTTTAGGCTTATTAGCGAAGAAATGTATTTAGGGAATCAACTTCATTGGCATTATTCATTTTGAAAGCTCTTACCAGGCTCCTGCTGTGCAGTGAAACTAGAGGTGAAGAGCTCGGGTAAAATGGAACTAGAGAAGTAGAGGGTGAATTTAATTTTCCTGCTGCTTAATAGTAGTATTAAATTGATACTGTACATTTATCCTTACAAAATATGGAGCTGGATTCCTCAGTAGCCTCCATACCTCTATCATAAAAGAAAAGGAGCTGTGAGTTTTCCTTTGCTGAGGAGTAGTTGATTGGGTTACTATTTATATGAAGTATCCAAAATCTGGTCCTGAATCCCATGTATGTGTATCATCTCACTTTCAAGTGAGTGAGTGAACTGCCTTCACTGAAAGTAGATGCTTAAAATGATGTGAGGTGATATAAAAGCTGTCTGTGTGACTGTTTTACATATCTGATTGATGTGGTTATGTTGATTGAAGCACAGAAATGAATTCAATAGAAATGGAGTTTGTGGTCATTAAATGTTTATTGGTTTACAATATTGCCATTTTACTGCATACATTCTAAAGTTGGATAGAAAACTATCCAACCTAATCCAAACTATCTAATCACCAAGTTAAGAAAGTTGGCCTATTTCCTAAATGGATCATTTCAGGCATACTTGATCTGAAACTAATTTCATACAGCATTACATAGCACCATACAATAATGAGTTCATATGCTTTACTTGAGAAACTGATGTCACCTGAGCAATACATTGATACTGTTTAAAGTCCCTTTGCATGTTGCTCAGTGCTACATAGCATTCAGTTTTTTCTTAGTGTGATTCCTTTGTTCTATGTGGCATATACACTGGTGAAGATAGTGAAATTTGCTTAATTTCTACAAGTTGGCCAGCTGTGTAAATTACAGGAGCACTACTGCAAAACATGGGACTGCCTAAATAGAAGTGCAGCAAATTGTTGGGCTTAAAAGTATTATTGATAAATCACACCTCTTGGTTAGCATTTGCAGCCTGGAAATTGTAATTTCAGGAGCCTGAATATTAAATGTCATTTTTGGCTGTGTTCTGCATGTTTGCCAATGAATCTGAGAAGCACATAGTAATATATTAGTAATTTTTCATCTGGGGTTCATTTGTACTAAATGATGTTTCATTACAAGTGAGACAGAGATTAATTAAAAAGCAGTTTGAAGAATGAAGTAGGCGAAACCAGCTAATTTGGGTGATGGAAACAATTTTCAAACAACTGTTTCAGTATGTAAAACATCCAAAATTTGGTAACATTTGTAATTCTCGCCTTTTTTCAATCCTTTCCTGCATTTACATTTGTATTCTATGCAGAGGATGTTTTGGTGGCTAACCTGGACCACAACAATATCCAGATCACTGTTCGTCTCTTTCTGAAGTGCTAAGTAAAAAAGAGATTCAATGGAGAACATTTGAAACAACATAAGAGCAGTGACAAATATGAAGCTAAATCTCATGTATACGTAATCCTTGACTTACAGCCACAATTGAATCCAAAACTTCTATTACTGAGCAAGGCAGTTAAGAGAGTCATAAAATCACTTTTTTCAGTGCCGTTGTAACTTTGAACAGTCGCTTACAACCAGTTACTAAATGAATGGTTGCAAGTCGAGGAATATATCAGGAAATTTAGGAAAGCAAGCACACACATTATTTATATAGAATGGTTGCTCACAAATTATCATGAACAGATGTATAACTAAAATAAGTGCACAGTCTTGAATAAGAATATGGTACATGCTGATAGTGTCTCTTGGTTGCAGATTTAAAAAGTAGTGTTTTAAATAAATTTTACAACCATGTTCCTCAGCTGATCAGGCATATCTTTGTTGTTATTTTAGAAAAGAATCTCACTGATTCATGTAAATCTGCAGAGGCCCTTTCCAAAACAAGTTGGATTTTTAGTTTATTCTGCTCATAGCATTAAAACTTAGATATGGAAAAAAATCTATTGCAAGTTGGGCTTCTAGTTACGGGTCCTTGTTTTTCTTCTAACTGACTATAATAATGCTGTTAAAATTATACCAATTTGTTGAAGGTGCCATATATATTAATTTTACTGGACAGTTCAACAGAGAACAAGATTACAGTGTTTAATCTGCTTAATATTTTTAAACATTTTCCATTACGAAAAGGATATGCCTGATATAGCAGGTTAATATGCAAACTTAGACAAAATGTTGATCCTTTTTAAAGGAAATGGTTTCCTTCACAGGATGAATGGCTTCTGTAAGTTGCCTGCTGTGTCATGTGTGGATTGTCTTGTTTAATGTTTCAGAATGTTTAATATACTGTTTCATAAATATTTGTGCCCATATGAAAATGTAATTGATCCACTGTATCTTATGGTCAATTTCTTGTGTTACCTGCTATCTGTGTTTTGTTTTTAAATACCTATATTGATCACTAAACTTTGGTAAGAAACATTTGGACTGTTTGAAAACAAAAGTGCCTTGGTTGCCTAATAAATTTGAATTCCTGGAAATGTATGTACAATTAGAAATTCCCAATCACAGCAAGTAACAACAATTTGCCAAATTTGGCTGATTTTGGAAAAACTAAGCATTAGTATCACAAGACTATTTAGACAAAAAATCCAACAAACCGTTCCCCTTTCACTCATCTTCATACTATTGCCATATAGTCATCAGGAGTCAAACTTCACTAGAGAGACCTTAAAAATTCTATCTTTTCCATGTGTGCATAAAATATCATTGTATATTGCTAGTCCCTTACTCATCTATGGTATCATAATATATATCTATCATAATATATGATAGAGCCTAGATATGGTTAGGCTATATTTTCCATGGACAAAAACAAGAATGAATGGCAAGATGCTGTGTATATCAGTGAAGGTCATCGTTGATAAAACAATGAAGTCAAGATTCTGGTCACAATTCAGAGGCAGCTAAAAATATTCCATCACTTTATGTTTATTTGAATAACAAAGTGACTTATTTTAAGAATGCTGTAATATTTGCTGTAACACTTGATTTCATCTTTAGTTACGCTTATTTTTAGGTCTCATATAGGTGAATACCACAGTTAATATGGGACAATAGATGCTGTGTGGATTTTTAAAAAATGGGCCATGCTTCCATTGCATGAACTTACTCTCTGGATTTCCAGACCACTAAATGTTAAAGGTTGACATATTGTCAAAGCACTAAGTCTAATTCCATTGTAATGTAATCATTTTTGAATTTGTTTAAGCAAACACTGGTTTTTTCCCTAAAATATATAAATATTTCTTTAGTGTGTTTGTTCAGTAATTGGGTCACAAACAACATCCTCTACTTTATATTGTGAAATATGGGTAATTCATATTTATCAGAATCTGTTACTATTACAGGGTGAATCCTTCTCAAATGACTGTGGACCACATTCAAAACACCTGGAGATATTTGAATAATTACAGTACATTTTGGCCTGGTCAGATCCTTAGATTGTTCAGTAAAGGAATCCCAAGTCTTGTGGTCAGTCACAGATCTTTAGCTAAATGTTTGGAAACTTACAAATATTTTGTTGGTATTGTAGAATGGCACAAATGTACATTTCTGTCAAAAAGAAAAAGAAAAGTTACGTTCCACCTATTCTATTTTTTTTCTTTTCTAAATTACATTTTGCAGTATAGGTGAATTTCAGATTCTTCTTCCTTAAAAAATAATGGAAATTCCAGAATAACTCATTGACCATATGAGAAAGCAGGGCACAAAACCACAGTATGCTATTTAATACTTCTTCCTCCTCCTATTTTCCCCACAAAAATCACCCTGTGAAAATATTTGGGCTGAGAGAGAGCGACTGGCCCAAGGTTATCCATCCAGCTTTCATATTGGAAAAAAGTGGAAGGTATAAGATGATAGCCAGCAGCAAAACAGACGGCTTCAGTTGTAATGGGATGAGTGTACCATTGGAAGACCTGGAAGACCAGATTAAGGATTGATAGTCATAGGGAAAATGTATATGGTCACTAAGAACTTAAAATTACTTCATGGCACATAATCACCCACAATTTAAAAGATACAACCTGAAACCAAGGTTGGAAACAAATGGCCCGATAACATTTTACTTAGCAGTCAGATATGCTGGAAGCAGCATCTAATAAATCCTGGAAGGAACAATACTGTAATCAAGGATCTATCAAGGAAGAAACTATAATCCTAGCCAAGCTGTTACATATAAACCATCAGCAAGCTCCACCTTCCTGTGCACTGATGATACTATCTAGCCTGGTAATGAAATGTTTGCAGGAAAATATGTTCAGAAGTCAAAACGCAACAGTTCAACCCTGTGCTGTGTATATTTTCTACTACTGGCATTTCATTACCATTTTAGAAATACCTTACCAATTATTTCTATCTTGCACACAATAAATCTTGGCCTTGAAAGAAGAAGTTTAAAATTTCAATTTTGATATAATTAAAATATATATTTACTGTAATTTTTAAAAGAAATATAGAAAAAATAAAATACCATCATAAAGGAGCAAGTGGAAAAGACATGAAACAATCAACATCTTCAAAGGAATACAATTCACAAGGAAAAAAACAACACGCTACCCTTCCTAGATATCTGAGGGGGATAGATGGCTAAGAAATATGAAATATAAATAAAAATAGCAGAGGAAACAGCAGCAAACTAGAAACATATCAAAAACTACTCACACCAAAAACTATTCACCTTAACCATGTGTTCCACTATTAAAGTAACAACTGAAACTCCCACAAAAGGAGCTATGTAAGAGTATTATTCAGGTGAGCAGAAACAACTGCAGTAACCAAATGCAGGAAAAACTGACTACCTATATACATCTTCCAATAAAATGGATACTTATACAACTTTATCAAAAAATGCCTAGTATTTATATTCTGTTGGCAACTGGACTAAATATATACTGTATGCGTCATGTGTTGTCAGGACCAGAAAAAGGTTGCATCCGGGCCACAGGCTGTGAGTTTGACACCGCTGTTTTAGAGGGTCCTTGAAACACTTGGAGGTTATCTATGTCCTCAGATTGGTTCCTGTAGTCTGCAATATTTTTCTCTGGAAATCCATTCCTACTCCCACACCATTCAAAGGTTGTTCATCCCCAATTGCGAAAAGAAGCGAAACATCTTGAAAGAAAAAGTAAGAAAGTCCAGTTGCCTCCAGAAAAAACACCTTTCAGACAACCATGACTTGGATGACTGACAATTTGGGATGAACAACCTTTGAGTAGGAATGGATTTGCAAATATTTATTTATTTGTAAAATTAAGGTAACTCTGGGCAGCTTACAATAATAAAAGGTAAAATCTAAATTAAAAACACAAGTTAGTACAAAAAGTCAAACACTATGGCACAATTAAAAGATGGGGAGGGCAGGAGCAGGATGGGGAGAGGTGGGATCCAGAGGTGGTATTCAGCCGGTTTGGTAGAACCAGTAGTAATGATTCTGCACAGTTTGGAGAACTGGCAAATTGGACCACCGGCTGGCCCCACCCCACCCTATATATCTTGCTTTTGCCACGTGGCCCAGCTAATCTCCACACCTCGCCTCTGTGCCTTGCCCACTCTGTTCACCAAAGGTAAGCATGCAGCCCACTCGCCCTTCGCCTTGGGTCAGGGCCTGGGGATGCGCCATTCTGGCCTTTCCCCGGAGCCTCTGCCTGCTCACCCTTTGCCTCAGCCCGGTTGGGGAACGTGCCATCCCTGGTTCCGGCCTTGACCCGGAGCCTCCACCCACCCCGGAGCCTCCACCCACCTCCACTGTGGTTGATCAATTAACAAACGTTAACTATGGTTTATAAATTGCAGTAACTGAGTTCACAGAACAGATGTGGATTAGCACCATGTCTGTTCTAGGCCACTGTTCTGTTCCCCCCTCAAGCTAACAAATAACACACACATACAAACAGGCTGCAAGAATGCTCTTAATCAGTATCAAACAAAAATATTTGGCAGAGCAACACACAAAAGAGGAGTCAAAAATTCCTCACCAGAGAGGTAGAAGCGCACAGCTAAATGCTCACAAATCATCAAGTCAAAGAAATTCAGATTAGTCAAATATTCCAGTCCGATGTCCGATATATCAGGGAAAATGCAGAGAGCGTAGCCAAAGTCCAATCCAGGGTTCAAAAAGCAAGATTTACAGAAGACAAGATGTGATTACAATAGAACTTTGTTCGTCACAAACCTTCAGTCATTGGCCAGCTCCTATTATAGCTCCTGTGGGGAGTGGCACAATGACTCTGCTATTTTCTAGCTCTTCTAAGTCTCTGCAGACACCTGTCTCTGGATCTCTGTCTTGGATCCAGCCAAATCTCTTTCCCGCTTTCTTGGCTGCTCTCCTGCTGTTCCTGTTGCTCCTCCAAGGGAAGCTGAGGCACTGCCAGGAAGGAGGGTCCAGGAGAGGGAGACTGTGCCCGTTCCTCATCCTCATCATCTGAGTCCTCTGGCAGCTGTGAAACAGGCTTGAGGATCGGGACCATAACAGCCACAGAAATGTAGATTGGGGAATTGTTGCTATCTAAGGATCAATTAAATTCCATTTTTTAAGCTATCTCAAACGTCCAAGCGACTCTAAGCAAAGAATATTAAAGCAGTGACAAAAAACAGCAAAGATACTAAGCAATATATATTACGATGTTGGAGGGAAATACAGAATACAACCAAGAATAAAATATCCATGTCAGCGCTGAGTCCTAAATCATCGAAAGCCTGCCAGAAGAGCCACATGCTTTCCTAAAATGACAATAAAGATGGGACTTTATAGATGACAAGGGGAATGTATCTTTGTAGTTCTCTATCACAAGGCCACAACCTCCAAAATATTTCTCCATACATTTTCTGTTCTTTTTCTGATGACCCTGCTCTACTTCATTTGACTTTTTGAGTAAAAGAAATCACAAGAGCTCAAAAGGGAATTAGTGTTACTGTAAAGCCCGAAGGTCATTCTTGGTTTCAGATGCAGTTTTAATACCTTTGACATTAACTACAGAAATATTAGAAGCAAATGTAGTTTTACCACAAGCTATAGGGGGCAGATAGTTTTCTGAAGACAGATTGAGAAAGCTGGGAAGGTTTTCCCAAGGATGACATGTTGGACTGGACTGCAGAGATTCAGTAAATTAACATATTGAGCTCCGCCTGAACACTAGGATTTAGAAATGGTGCCGATTGCATCTCAAAATGGAAGAATATTTGGGGAAATTTCAATAAATAATTAGCCTCTTTGAAAGAACAGTGACTTCTGATTCCTGTATTCAGTTGTAGCTGACGTGAAATAGATTTTCTGGAGTTAAAACGTAGTTCTCCAGATTATCTAAACCCTAAATCTTATAATCATATATTGTGGTGAGTCCCTTGAGGCAACGTTCTTGGGTAGGAGATGCTGGGAGAGCACAGATTGAGAAGATCTTGATAAGGAGAGCTATGTTTCCTATCTGACCTGACCTACAGCCCTTAAGTTAGTTTATTATTATTATTACTGGGCACAGTGGAGAATGCTGATCTGTAATCAATGCTAAAGTAAAATTTGGCTAATAAGTCAACAGAAATCATTTGATGGGATCTTTATTTTCTCCTTCAAGACAAGCAAGAAAATAAAACTATTGGGGGGGGCGGGGAATCTCCTAGACATTCTGACAGGATATCCTTTCAGATGAAAATAAGTATCCTTTTTAGGTGACAGATTTAGTATTTAGGTAATGCTTCTAATTTTTTCCAGTCCCTTGAAAAAGTGCTGCTTGAGGAATTCTGGGAGTTGGTGTCCAGACCTGTTAAGTTGTCAAGATTCAGAAGCATTGCTCTGAATTGTGGGCAGTCCCTGGCTAAGTCTATGCTCTTCCATCAGCGGCTAATAATACTTCTGTTCCTACTGCAAAAAGAAAAAAGAAGAAGTAGCAATAGCAGATAAACATAACATTTAGCTATTTGTCAGATAAAGTAGCCTCAAATTGTGCATTTATATGGCATAAAACCTTTGGAACCTTAAAGATATGTGTACTGGCGGCTGAGCCATGTGCTGTTGAATAAATTACAGTTAAATTGGTTCACAAAATATCTTAAATCAAAACCAACCAGACTTCATTATAGTTTAGGGTGATGCATGAACCCAGTCTACTTTATACCTTAGATTTCCTTTCATATGGGATGCCTGGGGCTGGAAACAGAACCTTTTTTACAGCAACCTCTAGCTGTTGGGTATCAATTCTCCCTGATTATTTTTGTTTGTTTGTTTATGGAGAAAGGAGTCTGTGGTTATTTAGTATGGTTTTTAATACTGTAGTTCATACTGAACATTTGAGTAAGCATACTTTGTGAATCTGTCAAATGCATAACAAAAATAAAACAAGATGTCACATTTGGTATATGCATAATGCAAAAATGCTTTCATAATAAATAATATATATGTATTAATATATCATTAATATTTGTATAATATGTATGTGGGTTTATAATAATATTTTATTGTTTTGGTTCAAAAATTGCTAAATGGGTTACATAGCCAACACAGTAAGGCACACATACAGATTAGTGCACTCCTCTAAAAAAAGAGAGAGAGCTAAATGTTGCTCAGGGAGAAAAGATGAGTGCCCATTGATGCCAACCAGAACCCTACATAGGATGCTGCCCATAATATTTCATTTGTGATGGTTTCAATGTACATTTCAATTAACCCCAAATAAGTCCATGGCATTATTGGCTGCAGCGAAAAGTTAGTCTGACTGCAGCTTTAAATAGTCCATAGCTTACTTGTTCATTCCTTTTAGAGAAGAGGAGTTGAGTTACAAGAGCACAGATAAATAATAAAATGAGCGTTAGCTGGCTGTGAACCTTCGCTCTTCCACTTGCCTATTCCAAAGTCAGTTCCTGAAAACTTTACTGAGGTGGTAGGAAAATGCCACAGGTGAAAGTTCCAGGTAGGTCTTACACCCAATAGGTTGTTAGGTAGAGTTAATCTCAATCTAACTATGTTGCCTTGTATCTATAAAAGCTATTTTCTGTTTTTTACAATTAAGTATTGTACTGGGGTAAACATAATTTGAATGAGGAGTTGGTAAGCCTTTTAATTTTCCCCAAATGAGTCATTTGATAGATACCAAATATGTGAAAAAAGATGGAAGAGACTGTGAACTCAGTTCAGCAAAACCCACTCCACTCCCATCCCTGAGCAGAAACTCGTAAGATAAGGTGGTAAACTGAGGGCAAATTAAATGTGCCAACTGATGCCAACTAGAATTACAGGAGTTTTCTCAGAAATATATTATGAACCTGGAACAGCTGGGAAGCTGAGAAAAAGAGGGGCATAGGAAACAGAGAGAGAGGTGTTAAGTATAACTGCTTTGTTTGCAACTATTGAAATATTAACATTCTCTCAAAAGAATTAATAGGCATTGCAAATTTACTAACTTGTTTATGTACCATGTACTATATAGAAATATATGTGAACTGTGCACATTTCTATTTTTACTAAGAAAATGTTCATATACAGTTCATTGCTTTTCTCTGCACATTTATCTTTGAAGGTAGGAGATTCAGCTCGTGTAAGAGCTTTGCATTGATGACTTAGGGTCTGTGCAGTTAATATTTATGAATATGTAAAGATTAAGGCCACACCTTTTGATATACATTGGAAGAATGTATGGAAAGTGCTGTTGGAGATGTGATTCTCAGATTTATGCTTGCCCAGACTGAGTCTTTGAGAAACATTAAATTTCTCTTGTGGAGTCCATGATGTCACCCAATGCATTGTTAAAATGCAGGATCCAATCTGGGTTGGTGATCAGGACCAGAAGTTTAGTCTTCCAAGCTTTGGGACTCATGCTGGAGCCCATTCTCAGGGAACTGACATTCCCTCTCACCAGTATGTGCTGGATGGGCTCCAGCAGAGTTTGAAAGCTTGGAAGACTAAACCATTGCTCCTCTGGTCACCGACCCACATTGGATCCTGCAATATTATCCCGGGATACATTTATTTGCCTTCATTCGCTTTGTTAATATTCTTTCTTTCTCCCTGTTGAACGGTTCATAAAAAGTGATATGCAGAAAGCTTACCCACGGCTTTCCAGACATTTGTCTATCGAAAATAACAATTGTGTATTTGAGAATTAAACATCTGCAATTTATTGAAGAAACATGAGTATTGTCAAGGAGTCGGTATTTGAAATACATATAATCACAATTGGGACTGGAACTTCCATTGCTAAGCAATGAAGTTCTTAAGTGAATCAAATCCAATTTTACAAACTTCTAGCCAGGGTTGTTAACCCAGCTTTCCCCATTGACTCTGCTTGTAAGAATCTGGCAGAGAAGGTCGCAAATGGCAACCACATGGCTCCAGAATGGTGCAACAATCATAAACAGATGTCAAAAGTTTGAGGATGTGTCACAAATCACTTTTTAAAATTGCATCTTTGGCACAATCTACCCTGGGGAGATAGCTGTCTGGATATCTGGCTATGCTGGGTACAGAGCTGCATGTGAGTCACTCTATTCAGCGCCTCTGTATCCAAGGATTTGGTGCTGCTAGGAAAAAGAGGATTTCTCTGTTTTTGTAGAATGTGGCTGTTGGCAACAACAAAATGGGCTTATCAGATGTCCGGTGAAAGGAGGGCCCCTTTTTGTCCTCACGTCTTCTGTATGGCAGGCAAAAGCTTAAAATAATTGTTGTTTGGCTTTTTTATTGTCTTGTCTGTGGGATTTAGGGACATTATTCACAACGGTAGCCATTCAAACTGTCATGGAGTGTGACCTTGTCAATTCACTACTTCTTTCTTTTTCTCATCTGTCAATAGTGTTGACAGCCTTCATTTACATCATTTGCATTTATTTCCTGATTCCAGCAATTACCTTCCGTTCAGCCCTTTAAATCTATGATCATGCAGTCCATTGGTCACATGATTCATCATATGTTTCTGTTGTGAAATTTGAAAACTGCACTGTGGACAATTCTATGTTATTGCCATCATATGTTATTGAATATAAAAATTGGTAGGAAAAATGCAATTGAAAAATCAGTTTTTTGATACAGAAAAAGGTAATTTCACATACATGTAGGCCTGGGTACTTTTTCTCTCTCCATTTTTTGCTGTAATTTTTGACATGATGCCAAGGAAGCTAAAAAGTTAGAGAGTTGTCCCCTACACCCACACAATTGTCCTCTTTTTCAACTGTCTATATCATCAGCTAGTAGCTCTACACAGAAAGAACACTTCTAAGCTGGAAGTAAAAATCCAGAACAGGACTGTCTCTCTTACCATCTTCTTATTCTGTGTCCTCAAGTAGAAAGAGCTTCATTCTTTCTAGCCCATTCCCAATATACAATGTCACTGGCATTGCACACAGCTGTCACTAACCTCATCTCCAACATACCTCTTTAATCATCATGACATTTTATGCTTATCTTGCTTATTCCACTTGCCCATCTCTTGCTGAAGCATTATCACATCCTTGCTTCTTCCAATTCCTATCAACAGATCAAATACCCTTCTGATTATTACTTCACCTTTACTGTAAAAATGGTAATATTAGTTGTAGTTTAATATTGTGCCATACATTTTCAATCATTTGCATGTGTTTTGAATGCAGACCACAGGCTACAATACTGTACATCTCCCTGTGATTGAGAGATGGCTTTATAAATGTACACAGTTCAGCCATTCCAGCCCTTCCCTGTGCTGGTAGAATTTGGCAGGGCTGTAAAAGCACTTGTTTTATTTATTTGTGCAAGATATGGAATCAGTTATTTAGTGTCAGACTTCAATCAGATCTCAGGCTATGTTTATGAAGATACAGATTTCCTTTAGAACATACAGGCAATCCTTGACTTACGACACAGTTGGGTCCACAATCTCAGTAATTAAGTGAAGATCACATGACCATTAGCTCAATGACTACAATCAATGACTCCTGGCTCAACCAATTGCAGTTGTTAAGTGAAGCCTGGATGGGGAGGTCCAGGACTCACCGGCACTTGGAAACATGATGCAGGCCAGAAGGCATCAGCATGTTCTCTACCCAATTACTAATGACAGCTGTCAGCCAGCTCCAGGATCTACCAGCATGCGCAAAGCTGGATGCTTTCAGTGTGCTTCCTACCAAGTCACCCAGTCACACACAGTCTCACCCCTTTAGTAGGCTCAGTTTTAAGATTGCAAGAATAGCAGCCGCTACAGTCGGTGCAGGAAGGCGACACCTTGCATTGGCTGCGCGTGCCTCTCAGAAGCTGCAGAAAAAAAGAAAAGGAAATTGTATGCTGCTGGATTCTGGAATAGGCTAAGGTTTCCTGGTCATGGCCAAAGATGTCTGGGGCCATGGCTGCTTTGTGCATACTGGTAGGTCCTGGAACCATTTACAAGCTCTCATGTGTGGGTAGGTGGGGAATAAGCTTAAAACTTCCAGGGCCATGGCAGCTTTAGGCATGCCAACTAGGCTCTGGAGCTAGTTGAGGGCTCCTGGATATGGCTCGTTGGCTGGGAGGACACTTTCCTTCTGTCAACCTTTACTTCTGGGAAAGCTGCCAGTAAAGATTGCAAATGGTAATCACATGATCGTGGGGTACTTGACAACTAAATGTAAGTATGAACAGGCTGCAAAGGGCCTAAAGTGCAGCCTTGTGACCATGGGATGATGGTGGTATGAACCAGAAATGCTTTATGGGCAATTGAACACCATTTTTGAGGCTGCCATAACTACAAATAGTCATTTAAGTGCAGGTTGAAAATTGAAGACTTCCTGTATAGTAATTTGCTCCCTAGCATGCTGGCTGGGGACTTCTGAGGATTTAATTCATACATTTTAAATTGCCAAGGTTGAGAAACATATTATATTTTCTTTTAGATGTTCCTTTTTTGACTGATTTGCCAACTGACATAAGTGGTAGCAGGCTAGAAACTGGGAGACCTGCTTACCCAGGAAAGCCAGCTGGATGACTTTGGGCCAGTCATCCTCTCTCAGCCCAACTGAGAGTGGGTTGTTGTTGTGGGGAAAATAGGAGGAAGGTGTGGATATGTTTGCCATCTTGAGTTGTTTGTAAAAATAATAAAGGCAGGATATAAATAAATATAAATAAATAAGTAATATAGGAAATCCTATAATTTATCTTCTATGCTGAATATTTGCATTTTAACCTTAAAGTTAAAAAAGAAAAAAAGGAAGTGTTACAGTACATTTTATCTTTTAAAACTAATGTTGATTATATTTATCTCTTCTAAGAGTGGTTTATTTCCCCAAAAGAAGAATACCAGTCATCATGAATCTACCCTACATAGCCAGGAGATGGCATTGTTGGAATTATTTCAGTTTTTGCATTTTGATCTTTTAATTCCCTCTTTTGTGTTTAGTTCTTCATCACTGTCTGTTTCAGCAGTTTCCTCCCCAACTGTTCCCATATCACTCCATCACATCAACTATAATTGATAAAAGAGAAATGCAACTTTTCTTTGTAGTGCTTTATGTACAAGTAATTCCACTTAACAACTGCCACATTTAGTGACTGTTCAAATCTACTATAAGTTTATATTAACGGAATCTTGCAAATCTGAAAATATATCTTTCCCTCCTTGCCTTTACTTTCCAAGGAACTAAGAAGGGTCCCTTTTGAAATGCTTTCCATACCCCCATTTCTTTAGTGTGAGGGCCAAGCAACATGGACCCTGTAACACTAGCAACATTATATTCCACAGATTATTGCAGCCTTCTTTTGCTGTGTTCTCCTTATAACTAATACATTTTTTCCAGATGGGTCACTACTTCCATGCTTTTTTCTTAGCACTACAACTTGAGAGGCTGATCTTTTTCAGGATTTATACAAAGTTAATATGCCCCTTTCTGTTAAATTTGGTGGATTAAGACGACCTACTGATTTATTGCCTTTTCCCCACAGAAACAGACGATGACATGCGCTCCTTCGCAGAGTTGGTCTTTGCCTCAGAGGTGAAGGATGAAGGAGAACGGCACGAAATCTCTCCTTTTGATGTGGCAGATGTCTGTCCCATCTCACATCATGAAATGCAAGACCACATGATCAAACAGGAGAACACAAGTGCTTCTGATAAACGGTGAGAATTGGGCATATATCCTGAAAGTTTGGATAAGCAACATTGTAAGGCTAAAATCTCTCCTATGGTGCCAGTGCCAGCCTATAACCACCTTTCTTTGTACCTATCATGCCTTCAGTCCCACGTAATTATTTTAAGAGAAAAACTGACACAAAACTATAGACATGTTATTTATTTTATTTATTTGTTACATTTTTATGCCACCCAACTCCTGAAGGACTCTGGGTGGCTGACC
>JANHGC010001281.1:157815-168109 GCA_027560395.1 Boaedon fuliginosus | reverse complement strand
GAATTATTATTATTATTATTATTATTATTATTAATAATAATAATAATAATAATAATAATAATAATAATAATAATAATGGAACAGTATTCTGGATTTGGATCTGAGTTCATTCCCCTAGATGCCAGAACCTGCTACTGCAGCTGACTGAAGTACAAGAAGTATTTAGGTGAGGGCCTTTTCAGTTGTGTCAAAGGTGCACAAACTTAGTCAAAATGAGGAATTATTTGATCAAAGTCAATTACGAAGGTACATCAGTAGGTATCTTGGAGCTCACCATGGTTTCTCCCTTCCATGGCTTTTTATTTTATATTTTAAAATTTTAAACACAATGAATGGGGAGATGAACTTAGGCATTCCCAGAAATAAAAATGAAGAGCTTCAGCCAGGTCCTTTATTTAAAATGTTGAGACAACCTGCTCAGAAAACAATTTGAGTGTCATCAGCCTGAAGACTGAAAGTGATTGGCCTTATTCACCCTAGTAGTCATTTTGTGACTGTGCAAACAATCCCTTTATTTTATGTGAGGGTTTATAGCCGTTTCTCAGATTAGCCCCATAAATGATGCTATCAGTGATCTAAATAAAGCTTTATTCTAGATGCTCTTTCTTTCAGAAAACACCTCAATTTCCATTCAATCAAAAAATGATGTCTTTCACTTTCTTGGGTTTCAGGCACTTAAGAATTAACGCGGGCTGCTGCATTGTTAAGACAAAAACTAGCCTAGCATTCTGAATATATTCCTAACCATTGTTCAGTTGAATTTTGTAAATGCATCCTGTGGATATCATTTGCATAATACACTGTTAAAATAAAAGCATGATATCGAGCATTTACATGTTTTAAAACATCAGTTAAAAAGAAGCATTCCCATGAATGCAGGATGCCGTTTACCACAGTTTAGGTAAACTGGGTGAAGAGCAGTTTACCTAAAAGTTTATGTCAAGTGCCAGGGTGTTTTCCAGAGAATGGGTGCCATCCTACACAAGATCAGCAAACCTTGCCTTCTTTTGGCACTTATTTCAGGGCTCTTTATTTGATAGGGGACTTTTTATGAATTTATTTATACTTGAAGGGCAATCACAGGGAAAGGTGGGTCAATTTATTATCCAAAACACTTGAGGATAAGAAGCAATGGGTGGAAGTTGGTCAGAGGGACATCCAACCTGAAACAAAGGAGGAATTTTCTCAGAGTGAGAACAATCAGTGAAACAGCTTGCCTCCCAGAGCTGTGGATGCCCCATGGATGCATCTATGGAGGTCTTCAATAAATGGAATAAGAGCTCCTACCTTAAACAGAGGGTTCTATTTCTTGCTCTCTTTTTCAAAGATATGGAGTGGCAGGACTGTTTTGTAAATGAATAAACCCTTGGGTGAACAGTTAATTCCTTCTGGATGTCCAGAATCTCTGGCTACTCAACTTGGCTGGATGACCTTGTGTTTTCCAGCAATGAGAGAGATCCCAAAAGTTTCTTTGTCCCCACTTGGCACCATGTATCATTCATGAATCTCCAATCATGCCCCTTGTTCAAAGGGCAGCAGTTATTGTAGCTGGAGCTGGAAGGAAGGCCCACCAAACTCCATAGGTCTTTAAAATGGCTAAAAGGCAACTCTTTCAAAAAATTCTCTTCCTCCCTCCTCCTGAGAAAAAGCCTCAAAGTCTTCCACTTTTCCTGTAGCTAAATATACCATCTACTTTTGAGACTAAGTCCCGTTCAAGCAAGCAATGACACCCTTTGTTTCTTCTGGCCTTGTACTCCCCAACCATCCATTTGGAGGTATTTTTCACCCCTTGTGCTAATTTTTTTCTCCTCACAGCTGTGGCAATTAGAAATGTGTGCTTAATGGAGTGTCATGTTAATTGTTGCCCAGTTAACCAATTTTCTCCCTTTAATTGCTGATTGATTAACCTATTGAAATGTTAAGTGACTCAGTTTCTCCCAGAGCAAACATAGGAACTACAGCCGCTGGAGGGGAGGAAAGCCCACCAGACTCCAAAGTGTGCTGGTATTCTCTCCTCTCTCTCTCTTTCTCTCTCCCCACACACCTCCCAGTGCTTTTTAATTAGATGAGACAATTTGACATGCATTTGTCTGCTGGAAAGGTTATCAGCTCTGGAGGTGACCCGGGAGGCTGTGTTGAACAGAGCATCCTTAATAGAAAGGGTTTTATGGGGAAGATTGCTGTACTCAGTTGCATTGTAATGGTAATTACCATCATTTTGCCTTCCTCCTTGTCTCCTATACCTTTCTCTCTTCCTCCTCTTCTTATGCATATGCTTCTTTTGCCACATAGGTGTGCAATTTCTTTTACCCTGGCTGTATGTATGCATTTATTTCTTTGTTTCTTTGTTTCTTTGTATCTCACCTTTATTATTTTTATAAATAATTCAAGGTTAGCAAATATACATAATAGTCCTTCTTCCTCCTATTCCCACCCCCACCCCAAAAAACTAACTTTGTGAGCTGGATTGGGCTGAAGAGAATGATTGGCCCATGTTTACCCAGCCAGCTTTCACGCTTTAAAGCAGGACTAGAACTCACAATCCCTTGGTTTCTAGCCTGATGCTTTAACTACTAACCTTGCTCTCCCTACCTTATATATATATAAAACTTATTCAGCAGTAATTTGCTTGTAATAAGCATGCAAAGGACAGTGTGCAGCAGCAGCAGCCAAAAAAGCCAATGCAATCCTAAATTGTATTACTGGAAGGATATAATCAAGCTCAAGCTCTATAAAGCCTTAGTAAGACCACACCTAGAGTACTGCATCCAGTTTTGGCCAACACACTATAAAAAAGATATTGAGACTGTAGAAGAAGTGCAGAGAAGAGCAACCAGGATGATTAGGGGACTGGAGGCTAAAACATACAATGAATGGTTGCAGGAACTGAGCATGGCTAGTCTAGTGAAGAGGAGGACCAGGTCCAGGGGAGACATGATAGCAATGTTCCAATATTTGAGGGGCTGCCACAGAGAAGAGACGGGGTCCAAGGCACTTGAAGGCCAGACAAGGAGTAATGGATGGAAGCTGATCAAGGAGAGATTCAACTTAGAAATATGGAGAAATTTTCTGACAGTGAGAACCATCCACCCATGGAACAGGAGTTGCCTTTGGAAGCTGTGGGAGCTTCATCCCTGGAGGCTTTCAAGAAGAGACTGGACTGCCATTTGTCAGAAATGGTATTGGGTCTCCTGCTTGGGCAGAGGGTTGGACTAGATGACCTACATGCTCCCTTCCAACTCTGTTAATCTGTAATCTAATCAGTCCAACCCACCTCAGAGGGTTGTTGTAGTAGGGAAAATAGGAGGAGGAAGGTGCATTGGATCTAAATAAATACATCTTCTCCACCTAGAAGCATTGTGACAAGACTGAGAATTCATCACTGCACCCATTGATAAGGATTTTGGTCCAGTCCTCTCTGTACCTAGTGCCTCTGAGGTGTGTCGGATTTCAACCCTGACCATCTCCCAGCCTGGGATAATGGGATTTATACATTTAATAATTAAATTTATGCAATGCCCATCTTGCCATCGAAAGCGATTTATACAGCAATATATTGATATTGCTTATCATTCAGGCTTATTTGCTGGGATGGGTGTACAAATCGGTTAAATGAACAAACAGGTCAAGGTAACTGGAGGGCATTCCCTTGGAAAAGATTGCTCTAACCATTAGACAACAATTGATCCCCGGTCTCAAAGGCAAGCTTGCAAAGGTGAGCATACCAAGGAGACTCCGATTTATTTCCAGTCTGCCCAGTGGTGGGATTTAAACTTTTTTTGTACTACCGGTTCTGTGGGCTTGTCTTGGCGGGTGTGGTTATGCGGTCGGCCAATCAGAGGTGGTATTTGCTGCAGTCGGCCAATCAGAGGTGGTATTTGCCGGTTCTTCGACCCAATCAAAATTATTGTTACTGGTTCTCCCGAACCTGTCGGAACTGGCTGAATACCACCTCTGAGTCTGCCGTTCTTAAAATGGCTAACGTTTATAGGACTGTGCAAGTTTAATTCCAAACTTGTGAATTTTCACCCATTTATTTATCCACTGTATACCGTAGTCCTTGCATTTTGAAACAGGTTTTTATTTTTTTGCTGATGGGTGGCGGGGGGAATTATGCCTGGGAGGGTAAATCAAAGCAGGGGGGGTAATGAAAATAATCAGACAAACAATATTAATCAGATGCCTGCTGGCTCTTTTGTATTCTATCTCGTTACATTTTATTTTGGCAATTAGTTATTTACAGCAGAAGATCGACATGCAAACACAGAATGAGGGAAAAGAATCTGGGAATCCTAGTCTCCCACGGGTTGCACATGAGTCAGCAGCGTGATATAAAGGTGAAAAAGACACCCCCCCACGTTTTAGACAGTAAGAGGCTCCACCTTTATGACTATATATATCCCATTTGGGGCATTGCATTTTAGAAAGGGTTGAAACCACCTGGAAAAGAAGAGAATATTTGTAGCTCGAGGGTTGAACGGTGTCCTTGGTGCTCTCTGAGCGTGGCGGTTTTCTTGCAGACGTTTCGCTACCGAACAAGGCAACATCATCAGGGCACCAAAGACTTGGCCAACTGGAAAAGATTCAGAAAAGGCCAGGAGGATGCTCACGAGGCTGAAAGTTTTCTGAGAAAGTGGGATTATTTGCCAGGTGAACATTGTGTCCAAGGCTACACACTGGCCTCCTTTATCTGCATGCTCAAATTTGTTTTTTTTTTACTGTGAGCAGGGGTTACTTCAATGCTTTCAATATCCCCTGTCAGCTCCATGATTTTTCTGAAGACGATAGTGAGGCTCCAACTCAATTTCCCTCTACTTTGGAGAGAAAACACATTGAATTCATTGGGACCGATTAAGCCGACTTGTGATATGTAGCATGTCTGTCATATCATAGCTTTATCTTTACAGGTAGTTCTCGAGTAATGACTGCTCACGAAGCTTAGCGGCTGTTAAAATTACGCTGAAAAAAGGAACTTAGTTTTGAAGTTCTGGTGACCAGCCTCCACCCTTCTGCTGTCATATGATCACATGTCGACACTCATCAATCAGCCCACATTTACAGCTCTTTCCAGGGTCCTAGGCTCACATGACCATGAATTACAATGTTTTTGCCAAAAATTGGTGTTTACTTCTGTTTTTGCCAAAAACATCCCATGTGTTCGCTTAACAACCATGGTGTTGCAGGAAATGACCGGACTGAGGCCGAGGGAGGGGTCAAACATGTCATTAGTCTCAAATCCCTTTGCACTCACAAGAGATCTAAGACAAGCCCACCTTAAATTCCATTGACACTTATCTACTCTTATCTACTGCCAATTTAGTAGTTAGTAGTTCAGATTCTTGTAGTGAGCTTAAGCTTGTAAGAAAGCTTTTATATTCATTTGAACTGCCTGGAGTTCCTGATTTTTCTATGCTTGACAGGCATTCATTTAATGATTGCTGTGTTTACTTAACAACTACATAATTCATTTAATAGCCAGAGTGTTTGCCTAATTGTCGGTCTCCGCCCGACACGAGCGTCACGCCGGTGATTGGGCTCAGGCCGTCTTCGGACAAGCCATGGTTGCTGAGCGGCTGGGATGCTGTGCGGCTGCGCAATTGGCTGCTGTGTCTGCTTGACGGGCGGTTCACCTGGGGATGGGCGGTGGTTGGCTGAGGGGCGGGTCACATGGTGGTGGGGCGCGGCTTTGGTGCTTATATTCCTTCTTTCCTGCGCGGTTTCTTTTGAATCTGGTTTTTGCTTGGTTGTTTTGGGACAGCTTGACTGTCTAAGGACTGTCCATTTTCGCTGGAGTTGTTCACCATTAAACCACGTTGCATTACGATAGTGTCCCTGTGTGTGCTATCGCTTTGGCGACCAACGGAGCTGCCTTACAGAGAAGAGCAAGATTGTAGTACTTTGTGTGGGTTTATATATCTTATCAATAGTCATTCCTGTTTTAGATGACTTTCGTCTTCCACATGTGCTGAAACATAAGCTAGAGCCAACGGATGTTTGTGTAATCTACATTTTGCAAATCAATGATGCCTACTTGCCTAGTAATATTAAACAATTGATGGCGATGCATCTTCCCTCAGTCCTTTGCGTTGCATAATGGAGAAGGTGCCACCACAGAATTGTATAATGAGCTTTACTTGCTTTATTTAACACCTGACATATTTAGATATGCTTTTGAATAGATGCCTTTACTGTTGCATACAATTATTCCCAACCTTCAAAGGCATAATTCATTGTTGCTCTGTCAGATTGCTTCCAACATTTCCAGTTCCACCCAGTTGGCATGAGGGAAACTTTTTGTCATTTCAGGTGAAACCAGTGGATATGAGAGTGAACCAGAGAATCTGCCAAAAAGTGAGTGAATCACTGGGCCTAAGACAGGTCAAGTGGCATAATTATACCTTGTAGACAACTGTTGAGAGTATCTATGTTCTATGCAAAATCTACCTAGTCAATGAAGTACTTTGGGACTGAGATCTACCTGAATAATTGGAATGGTCACTATTTGCTGGACAAAATGGATGCATTATTATCATTTAAAGCCTTGTAAGGCTCCATTTTAGAAATTCATTAGGAACTGGGATGATTGAGAAAAGGAATAGATGGATTTAGAACTCAGGTTAATAGCAATAGCACTTAGATTTATATGCAGCTTCACAGTGCTTTACAGCCCTCTCTAAGCAGTTTACAGAGTATCTTGCTCCCAACAATCTGAGTCCTCATTTTACTGACTTCAGAAGGATGGAAGGCTGAGTCAACCATGAGCCTGGTGAAATTCAAACTGCCAAATTGCTGGCAGCCAGCAGTCAGCAGAAATAGCCCTTAGTACTGCATTCTAACCACTGCGCCACTATTGCACTTTTAATCACTTTTAAGCTATGAACTCCTGGGGTCCATCAGGAATTTAATGACAGTTGCTTTGAGGAGAAAATCAGTCATGGGGAAAAGCTTTCTTGAAAGACAGACTGTTTATCATTCTTAATTTTTAGCTGTAATGTAACAGCAGATTATTATTATGTATGTCAATAGCAAGGGATGATAGTTGCTTTGCATTTATCTAATAGTGCCATAGTAATATACCGTAGTAGTATTTTCATTCAGAACATGTTTGAAACCCTGAAAGGCTTATGTAGTGTAGTAATGAAGGAGTTGGAATAGGAGTAGGGCATCCAGGTTCTACAAACTTCCTGGTGGCCTTCGGCCAATCACTATCTCTCAATCCAATCTACCTCACAACATTGTTGTGGAAAAATAGGATGAAGGAGTATTATGTGGGCTGCCTTGAGCTTCTGTACAACATTGGCAGCATATAAATCTATTAAATAAATAATTAAATGGTACTAAGAAAACAATAAAATGCCAAGAGATCTTCTTTGATGGGAAACTTTTTAAAGCCATTCTTCAGTTCCCTAAGAGAAGGGACACATGGTTATCTCAAAGTCAGGTTGCAGTACCCATCTGTTTCTGCCAAGAAGTGGATAAATATAAGCAGTAAATGTAATTTGTCTACAGTTTTTTGTGATATTCTACCAAAGCCTGCAACAGTGACACAAAATGTAACATCACTTCATTAAGACTACTGTGATTCTTGGTGTTGGCCTGTGTAATGGTGTGGGAGGGAGACAGGACAGAGAGCTACAGACTAGACATCTTTCATGCAAAAGGTATCACAGTCCACAGAAGCAGAGGAGATGTGGGAAGGGATCCTCCCTACATTTCCAGAGACTAAAAGAGAAGAGGGTGACATTTTTCCCCTTCACGGAGCCGGGGTGGATGTGGCCTGTGTGTGACACAGACAGCCCACAGGCCACCAGTTTCACACCCCTGCCTTAAGTGTTTTAGACAGCTTGCAACTGCTTGAGACCCCCACCTCTTATGCGCTGTAGCTTGGGAGCAGTGGCTAGTTTCTGCAAGAGCATGGAAACAAGCAACTGCATGGCCACAGTGCTGAAGGAAAGTTAAAGAAGGATATTTCTTGAGTGCAGATTTGGACTTAGCATATTATAGAGAAAGCATAGTTGTGTCTTTTGTTAAGGACAAAAGGAAAATAATAATAATGAGTTGAAAAGGCACATAATAATCATCTGCTTCCGGGTCAAGTGTTTTCCCTTTTGATCATTTCCAGTGCTGCCTCTTGAGAACTTTTTCTTTCTTTCACTGAAGCTTAAGAAGCCTAGTCATGTCTCTGTCTGTCTCTTGCAATATTATGAAACGCCCTTCGCTGGGAAAAAGGAGTAACTGGAGTGAAATTATATATAACGCTCGGTCCTTGCATGTAAACACTGGAGGAAGAACAACTAGAGCAGCAGGCTCCAAACTGGCTCTGCATCGTGATTCATCTGTCCTAATTGGCATCAGTGGCCCTGGACACACCAGCATTTCCTGTTCACCATGCCTGGAAATTGTCAGAATTAAGCTTTGCATATAGCTTAACACAGCAATTCCCTGGTAATAATAAAGGCATAGTGCCAAGCAAGCCGTGATTATTTCCCTCACTTCCTTCAACAGTTTCATGAAGGTGGTCAGATCAGCATTTTCTCTAGAGAGAGACACTTAACATGTAGCTATTTATTTGGTGTCCACATAGTCTGCGCCACTGCAATTTTCACAACTTTCGCAGCGCTTTAAAACATTATGTGCATTTAGAATGAATGGCTTCCTGTTAGTATACCACGATAGAGATCAAGAGGTCCGTTTGGAAGTTAGGCTTTGTGGCTTGTTAATTTAGTATGAGTTTATTTGTATGTGTATTTATTGGATGGTTAGGGTGTTACCGATAAGCACATTTTCTTTTGCTTATGGGAATACTGTAACTCCAGCAACATAGATAGTACTTTTAGTTATACTGGATGTAGCTCTAAGAACTGACTTGCTGTTGAGCCATAGGGAAACTGTAGAGCCATTTTTGCAGTCATCCTACCGGATGAATGGAAGCCATGCCATTTCCCCATCCCAAGATGCAAAATTGGGCAACTGAAGAACTGCTTCTTTTCTCTAGGTCGCCACAAGCGCCTTCTGCAGGTCCAGGCTCAGTCCAAACGGAACCCCCACTACCAGACATTGGAGCGAGATCTCATTGAGTTCCAGGAGCAGCAGCTCTTTGAGCTATTTGTTGTGGTATCTCTGCAGAAGAAGCCATCAGAGGCAATATATACCCCACAGGTTATACAACAGTTTCCATGTAAGGTTAGTGTCTGTTTACTTCTATCCATGATCCAGAAAATTAAATTTAGGTGCTTTTGGTTGGCCAGTTGAAATGGAACATTCACTCCTGTTAAATTGAACCTAAGTACTGACAGAGCAAACACAAGATGAGCATTGCTTAGATGTGCTTTCACTGATTCAGAGTCTGTTTCTAGATGCTCAAAATGCCATGTTGCAGGAGAATATGTTATGGATTTAGCTGTTCATGGATTCCCAATGAGAAGTCCTTCAGTCTTTCTCAATTCAGACTCTAAGAAATAAGTAAATTAGTGCTCTGTCTGCCTTGACTGTGTATAAGTATAGATCAGTGTTTCCCAACCTGGCCAACTTCCAGATCTGTAGATTTCAATTCCCATGACTATTGCTGTTAACTGTGGGAAGTGAAATCTGCACATCTGGAAGCTGGGAAACACAGGTTTAGGTGAGGTAGGATGTTTATACAGTGGTTGGTTTTTGTCCACTGTGCTATAATCAGCAGAAAAGCAACATACTGTCTTATGCATTAACCATATTTCATTTCATGTTTTCACCATCTGCTCTGTATGATCTCAACCTCATGCGAAAGAGTATGATTTCATAGAATAGTTTTCCAGGGCTTTACAATGTACTGTTGTGGCGCACAGTTTTTTCTGAGCCTAAGTGGTGAATTTGTCCTTTGAATAGGATGCTTGGAGCTAGATTCCAAAAAGTAATGGTTAGCTTTGGGGGGGGATTTTCATTTACATTTAAAATTATCAGAATCTATATAGTGTTAACCTGATAATTCTCTGTGGATACAAGTAATTATCTTTTACATTCAGAATTATAATTTGGTAACAATTTCTGGGGGCATCATTTTAAAATCCGACAACTATTAAAGGTCTTGGACAGATTTAAACCTTCTACATGCACATTTTCATCCTTGGATATATATTTGGAACCCAGTGAATTGGGGGAAGAAGTTTGTGGGAGGAATTATTTGGAAAAAAGAAACAATGGGTTGAGGGGAGAATTTCCTGAATTTGTTTCCTCTTCTCCAACCACCATTTTTTTTTAAAAAAGCACCCATCAAATATACATGTTACACTGTGTGGCTTGGGGAGTGGGGGTGGGT
>JANHGC010001281.1:145291-155684 GCA_027560395.1 Boaedon fuliginosus | reverse complement strand
GCAGATCTATTTGCTTTATTTTGTTTTGTTTGAATTACCATTATTTTATTGAATGATATTTATTGTTTCAATAAAAGCAAAGTCAAGAACATCAGACATGGTAAAAGAGATTGGGACTGAATGTGTCCCATTCTCTCTCTTTCAATAAGGAATATTACCTTTCTCTCATTCAGTTGCAGGGCAGCAGAACAGCATGATACCATGCCATTTAAAATTAAAAAACCCACCTTCTTGTGTGCTTGTTATTTTCCGTCTTCTAATATAGTGCCACAAGGGCCTAGAATATGTTGCTGGCCCTAGCATTCTCATCATTCTTACACTGTGGTGAAGTGATCATTTCTAAGCTACCAATTATGGTTATTTGCAGCAGGATAGAGAACTTGGGAAGTTGAAGTCAACATGTGATAAAATATCTCTTGTAAACTTTCTGGAGCTCTGAAAAAACCCCATATATAGAAGTTGATTGGAGAAATATGTTTTATACACAGTTGTGATATAATAACTCTGTCAGCGTTCCAATGAAACTATCCCATTTCCAGTTACCACTCAGAAACACAGTCCTTCCAAGTAAAACTTTTATTTAGAGAAGCCATGTTGGCCCATCCGAAGGAAAGCCAAATCTAAAGCTTCGGTTTTCCTTCACATAATTGAAGCTCAAAACCCACCCACCCCCATACACACATAATTTCTCACATTGTCCAATTAATTCTTCCTTCGCTTGGCACCAATTCATCATATACGCGCTCCAGGTGCAGGATTGCATGGATCTTGACTCCAGTCAAGAATTTGTTATGGCTATCTCCCTACTCACTAACAATCCACCCCTTTGAATTTCCCAGGCTAAAATGTGGAAGTTTAGAAACAGGAGAAAATGGCTACACTATTGCTATATAATTTCTAATACTGACAAGCTCTTTGCACTCTTGTTTTCTTAATAAAACTAACCATCATTTTTGTGTATGTGTGTTGTTCAGTGAAACCTTTTCCTTTGTGCTAACTGGTGAGGATGGCAGCCGCTGGTTTGGATATTGCAAAAGGCTCTTGGTAAGTAATCCCCTATATTAATAAGAATAATAGTGACACCCCTCCCCAAGTGAGATGTGACCTTGACGTGATTGTGGGGCTTGGGTGTTCTGAGGAAGATGAGAGCTATGCCAGAGGTTCAACCATACTGGACAGTCTCACCAGAGGAGCCAAATAAAGAATGTCTCTCCCATAATATGGTGAGATGTAAATTATAGAAACACTTCTTATTTTGGTCATTGCATGAGTCAACAAGGACTGGGCTAGGTGTTGGAGTTCCTGGTCATATGGTGAAAAATGGGCTATAGAACTCAGGACTGCTGGCCAGCAGTTGCAGACCTACTGGAAGAAAAAGTGTTTACTTACCCGTTGCAAATATACAGAAATATATTTATAGAATGCAAGAAATAATGATCTGTTATTACAGATCAAGTCCAGCAAGAACTGAACCAGTTCTGGAAAGAACAACATCCAGAATCAGAAATAACAGAACAGAGGCTAGCAGATCAATGCTGATTTATAATACAAAATAAAGTATTCACAGAAACAGAATTGGACATAGACAGATAGACATAGCAATAGAAAATTAAGAAGCTAAAGTGCTCTGGGACTTAAGAATTCAAACAGACAGGCACCTGCCACACAACACCTCAGACTTAACAATTGTTGATAAGAAAGACGAGAGAGTCTGGATAGTATATGTGGCAATACTAGGAGATAGCAGAATAGAAGAGAAAGAACTGGAAAAGATAACAAAATACAAAGACCTACAAATAGAAAGAGACCTATGATGGCAAAAGCAAGCAAAGATAGTAGTAGTACCAATAGTAATAGATGCTTTGGGTACAATCTCAAAACAGCTGGAGCATCCCTTGAACACCATTGGCAATAAAAAAAAATCACCATTAGTCAATTACAAAAGGAGTTTTCTTCAAAACAGCTGGCACGATACCTTTAACACTATCAAACATCAACATCTGCCTTGCTAGGTAGGTAGCTAAACATGCCAAACATGCTAGGTAGATAAACATCTGTTTGACTATGCAACAAACCGTAACAATAATAATTGTCATAATTATAATAAGGCATCTGACTCCCAACAATTCTGTAGTGTAAAAACTGAATGAAAGAATTTGTCAAATGTTGCCTTGGGAGTGAATGTAGGTATCCCGCTGTTCCAAAATTTTGCAGTGGAGCAACATCAAAATCCGCCAATATTTCTCTTTTCTGCAGTCAAAAATTTCTGAAAGGAATCAGAAGAAAAAATACTCTAATGGAATTTGAATACAACCAGTGGTAGTTGTTATTTGACAAAGAGCTTATATTGAGGAAAAATGCATTTTGAAAATCTGTAATGCAGAATCTTACACATCAGACAAAGTCAAGCATCTATGGAAGGTGCTACTCTAAAGACGTTATAGTAGTGAAGCATACATTATAAATCCTCCATATGCTTAGTTGATATTGTGAATTTTGTATTATTTTTTTAAAAAGAGAATAGAACAAATACTTTATTGTTCCAGAGTGATTAGACACACAAGGAATTTGGCTCTGGTGCAGAAGCTCTTGGTGTACATGCAAACAACAGACTAATAATCATCATAGTAACAATACTAATTAAAGGGTGGAGTAAAGAAGATAATAAGAATACTACAGCCATACTACATGGGTAAATATACATAGACATTAGATAGAACTGTGAGAATTAGAAGTTCAACAGTTTGTTGTCCCTGGGTCTAGTTTTGGCCTGCAAAGTAGTGCCATCCTGAGGGGAGGAGTTGAAACAGTTTATGTCCAAGATGTGAGGAGGCTTGCAAATATCTTCTCAGCCCTCCTTCTGGCCCCTCGCAATATACAGGCCTTCTATGGAAGACAGGCTGGTTGCAGTTGTTCTTTCTGTAGTCTTAACTATCCGTTGGAGTTTATACTGGGAGGACTCTGGATCCAGATGGTTTCTTGCTAAGGATGATAATAGTAAGATAGAAATGTTCAGCAATTTGTATTTATCTCCCTTGTGCAGGAGCTGGTAAACAGCAATTATTTGTAAGCAATCTTATTAATAGATAGTGCGCAATGTGCTCTGGTGCTTTGTACCATAGATAAATGAGCCAAACTTAGACGAAAAAACATAAATAGCAAAGGGTCACACAAACAGTTAATGAGACTGGTGTGTCAAGTAGAAAAAAGAAGACAGGTAAAGCCACCTTGGGAGACTTGAGTAACTCTTTCTTTCTATTGCTTTTTAGCCAGAAGGAAAAGGAAAGCGGCTACCTGAGGTGTACTGCATGGTTAGCCGTCTAGGCTGCTTCAATCTTTTTTCTAAGGTGAGGATGTTTGCATTTATATTGCTGCTTGCTTTGCAACAGCAAATACAGTGTCTATGGGAATTGCACTTCTTTTTAGTACAAAACTGGTTGTATAGAAAAGGCATGGTAACCATTTCTCTTGCAAGTAATCTGCCCCAGGGGCAGGATGTGAACAGAGCCCAAGCCTGGAAGTGATATAACTATCCACTAAGTTCTGTTCTGGTTTGCTCCTTTCTATTTCTGCCCATTGAAACTACGAAGAGGAAGGACAGCTTTATAACTTGTTTTTGCCAGATGTCTGAATTGATTACTTGCAGAAGACAGAAATACATTGCCTACTTCAAGGCTGTCTTAGAGCCAAGCAACTTAGGCAGTTGTTTAGGACACCAAATTTTAGGGGGCACCAACATTGAAAAGAATCCCAAAATACTGTGCAGAACCTGAGTATAAAATCTGATGCTTTTCTTTGTTGCTTTAGAACTTTTTTTTTTGCATATTTTTCAAAAAGACTTACAAAATCAGAGTGATAGTTTACTGCACACTAACCAAATGTTGCAAGACACACAAAGAAATTATAGCTATGGACCTCTGCAAGCTGATGTAACCCTGAAGCAAGACAAAAGTCTGATGAAAAGGTACAGGTAGTCCTTGACTTACAACAGTTCGTTTAGTGACTTTTCAAAGTTTCAACACCACTGAAAAAAGTCACACTTGCGACTGTTGCATATCTCCATGGTGACATGATCAAAATTCAGACACTTGGGAGCTGATTCATATTTATGACAGTTTCAGGTTCCCAAGGTCATGTAATCCCCTTTTGCAACCTTCTGACAAGCAAAATCAATGGAATTTATGTCTGAGGCCGAAGGCTGAAAATTATAAGTGTAAAGTTCAAAAACCCAAAAGAAAAATAAAACAAGAAGTCACCTTTCTGAAATTCCAAAGAAATTCAGAAGATGAGCCAAACGTTGGGGACTGCAAGGAATATGACTTTGCCAAGGCCGCTGTAATGCTTTGGTGCTAAGATAAATTGTGTCCTGCTGCCGAATTTAATGCTTGTGTATCAAAAATTCAGAGTGTCCAATGTCTGCTAAAATGCTGAGGATACATTCTGAAAATAGTGGACATGATTTAAAAGAATCATGAACAGAAAAGAGAAAAATTGAAGACTACCTGGGAAACTCTTAGGGGCCTGGACTACCCTTTTTCAGGATTAATAACCTGAAAAATTGGTTTCCATGAAGGTTTGAAAAGCAAAATATTTTGCAAACTATAAATGTGTACATTAGGAGCCAGTTTGATGCAGTGGTTAAAGGCATCAGCCTAGAAACCAGGAGACCATGAGTCCAGACCTGCCAGCTAAATGACGTTGAACCAGCCACTACCTGTATCTCTCACTCCTAGGAAGAAAGTATTGGCTAGCCAATTCCAAAAATGTTGCTAAACAACTTGCACTGACTTGAAGGCACACATGCACATGTGCATGCACACAACCTGATATATAGTAAATATATAAAATACTATTTCAGTCTTCTTTCCACTGTCTTAAAAGGAAGCAGGTAACAGCAAACTCTTTTTATGCAGATATTAGATGAAGTGGAGAAGAGGCGTGAGATGTCCCCTGCCCTAGTTCACCCATTCATGCGCAGTGTTATGGAAGCACCGTTCCCTGCTCCTGGGCGTACCATCACTGTGAAGAGCTTCCTGCCTGGAGCTGGCAATGAGGTAAAAGCTAAGAAATAATTTTCATCCAATGAAGGCCCCTGCAGTTGTGGTGATCTAATAGGCTTATTTCATCATCCAGTAGAAGTAATTTCTGTATTTTTCAGAGTATAAGACGTACTTTTTCCACTCCCCAAAGTGGGTGGAAGTGTCTGTGTGTCTTACACAGCAAATGTTGCCGAAGCCCTCCCAGTAATTTGCCTTCTTCAGCAAACAGCAAACAGCCTGTTTCAGCTTCAGTACAGCCTGATGAGCACAAACAGCTGATTGTCGGTTGGATCAGCCTCCTGACGACCAGCTGTTTCAGGCTGCAGGCATGGCCATAGCCTATTGCCTTCTCCGTGCGTCCCATTTTCAGCCTCCACATCCCATTTTTTGCTTCCGCGCACCCTGTTTTTGGCATCCTTGTGCCCCGTTTTCCAGCTGTTCCGATCCCCGCTGCCCAGAACAGGCTGAAAGTGAGGCACAAGAAGGCCGAAAACAGAGCATGTGGAGGCTAAAAACAGGTTGCGGAGACCAAAAATGGGGCGTGCAGAAATGACAATAGGCAATGGCAATTCCTGCAGCCTGAAACAGCTGATTGTTGGGAAGCCGATCCAACCAACAATCACCTACTTGTGCTAATTTGGCTGCTGAAACTGACCAGGCCGTTCGCTGCAAGGAGGCAAATTGCTGGGAGGCAGAGGCAGATTTTTTTTTTCTTGTTTCATTTATTTTATTTATTTATTTATTTATTTGATTTATATCCCGCCTCTCTTCACCCAATCGGGGAACTCGAGGCAGCCGAACAATACAATAAAATACAATAAACTAATACAATAAAATCCAAAACTCAATCACTCACACAATCATCTATGGGGTAGGGGGACAGGTCAAGTCCATGCTTGCCGACAAAGCCAAGTCTTCACGGCCTTGCGGAAGCTAGGTGCATCTTATACTTTGGAGTGTCTTATACCCGAAAAATACGGTAATTCCATTACTTCTACTCCCATAGAAGTAATGGAATCAATTTGACTAAAGCAATTTGAAGGCTTTCAATCTTTATATTGGATTCTATTTGTCTGGTTTGTATATCTCTTCCAGCCATCCACTAAAGCAAGTACAATAAAATAATGCATTTCTCATCCATGGTTCTTTTTCATTTATTTGCTTTTAGGTGATTGAGCTTTGCCGTCCACTGGATTCCCGATTAGAACACGTCGACTTTGAATGTCTCTTAAAATGCCTCAGCGTCTCTCATTTGGTCCAAGTTTGTGCTTCTCTTCTGCTAGAAAGAAGGGTGATCTTTGTTGCTGACAATCTAAGGTGACTCTTGCATGCTACTGTAAACTTGTGGTTTTTGTTATGCAATGTATATATAGGCTTGACAAAAAAATGTAGAGGCAAACAATCTTCAGCCCAAAAGCAAGCTAATAATTTTCATTTGAGTGGAAAGAGTATAGACAGAAAAGGGGCTATCTATTTTTCAAGAAGAAAAAAAGTATGTCAATCTACCCTAACATGTATTTGGATAGAATATTTAGTGCCCATGGAGGCAGAATTAAATGCTGTTCTGGAAGTCTGGTATAGACGTCACCTTTTGCAGAAGTGCATAGAACTGCCTTTCAGGAACTGTTATATTTTCTAATGCTGGTGACACTTATGTGGTTGCTCTTCTGTTTATAATAGTTTGCCTTGGGAGCACTAGCATGATTAGAATTCCAGACCTTTTCTTGGGTGTGCTGCCTTGTATCATTCAAAACATCTTTAATGTGGGACAACATTCATTTTTGTACTTCATTTGTTTTGAATGAGCCATTTCTGTTCCTCTTTCTTATGTAGAACTACTTCATACATTACTTTTTAGCTTCTTCATATAACCATCTCTTGAGGGGTTCAGACACTGATGTTTTATTTACTGATACAATTTTCATTTCACCTTCTTTCCGTATAGTACCTTATCCAAATGTGGTCATGCTGTGGTTGCAACCCTCTACCCATTTACCTGGCAACACACTTACATCCCTGTCCTGCCAGTCTCCATGATAGATATTGTTTGTTCACCTACTCCTTTTCTCATTGGCATCCTCTCCTGCTCCTTAACACATCTCCAGGACCTGCCTATAGAAGAGGTGAGATCAGTGAAACCAGATTGCAGAGCATTCTTACTATGCTGTGTGGCTGCTAAAGGCTATGGTAATGACTATATAACTTACTTACTTTTCAAAACATGGCAATCCATCTTTGAGGTCGAAGACACACTGCTGTTTTGCCTTTTTAAATGTGAGACTGGTAATTGTCCAAAGGCTATTCCCATAACTAGTTAAAGCAGAATTCTGAAATACTTGCTTTCTCTGTTGTGTGTTCAGGTAGCTGTATCCTACCAGTTATTAAGCCTGCAAGAGCTTTCCCTTATTTCTTCAGAGGGACTGAATTTAAATTAATGTTATGAAACAGTAAACTTGCTGCATTCCAAATTGTTAATAGCTAATGAGAACTGCAGAAACGTAATACAAAAGAGAAGCCGCATGTTCATCTTTTAACATTTAATGCAATTGAAAAGGGGCAAGGGGTTGCTTGAAGCAATTGAAGATTTATATTAATTGTATGACTGTTCTTTTTCTTAGGTACTGATCGTTGATTTGTGTGCCGATAAATTTCTGCAAAAGGTAAATAAAGTAATAGGTCTTACTAGTCTCTGCTTTGCCATAGGAAATAATAGCACCAAGCTGCTATGACAATATTTGGCTCAACCGCAAAAAACTAAGAATCATCTGACTTGGTTAATATTTGGATGAGAAACTGCTAGAGCTGTAAATTACACTGAAAAATTAGGGGCGGGGGGAAATCCCAGAAGAAGGAAATGCCAAATCTCCATTGAAAAGGAAACTGTATAAATGTCTCCATATAGTTCTTAGGAGTTGAGTACAGCTCCAAGGAAATCTTCACATTTTATCACTATTTCTACATTACAGAAAGCAAATATGTTGCAGTTTGAATTACAAGAAAAGTTTAAACTAAAGCAAACTGTCTAGGTTCTGTCCTGAACTGTGGTTTATTTTTAAATATAAAATAGGTTAGTTTAGAATACAGTTGAGAACAATTACAGTATATCCTGTTTTGATTGATGTAAAACCACCATGCAGATCTTCTAGGTTTCTGCTACTGGTGGTAGGGGTGGGTGGCAGTGTATAAACTCATTCTCACAACAGTAAACTGTCTGAACATGTCATTATGGTAAATGCCAGGCTTGACTTTATATTTTTATTTTAACTTATATAACAATAGAAGAGCTAAATTAGAATCATAACAGAAGTGTAAAGGTATTTAAGCTTTTCCACTCACATTATACTGTTACCAACTCCAACCCTATGCTGCAATATGCCACCAATACTGTAAATACCAAAGGTGCCTTTTCAAAAGGCAACTGGACTTCGTTTTGTAAGGCATAAAAAGGAAAGTTCATCCTTTCTTTCTGTAACTTGATTCATCTAATTTATTTTATTTATTTATTTATTTGTATTAGATTTATACCCCGCCTCTCTTCCCCGGTCAGGGGGAACTTGAGGCAGCTAACAACAGATTAAAAATACAATGTAATACAATTTAAAATATTAACACAAGCAATCAATACATTCAAAAAAGGGGAGGTAGTCTATTGGGTCAGCTGCTGTTTAAAAATAATCATATCATACAGAAGGCCAAATCACACATGCTGTGCATCGTAGAAGATGGCACTTAGGAAAACCTCCAGTGGACTTCTTCTCCTCTACTTCCCTTCATTGTCTAGACACTTGTGGGCTTTTTGTTTACGTTCGTTTTTTTGTTCCTTAAAATAATCTGCCATGATGTTGTACTTGCTGGTGACCATTGTCTGCTGTTGACCAAAGTGCTGCTTTTGTAAGACAAACAGTACAGCCTGACTAATTGCTCATTGTCTTATTCTGCAAAGCAGAAGTTAAAAAGGTGTTGAGTTGTTTTGTTATCTAGCTGAACCTTTTGTTAATTTTAGCATTAGAGTGCTTGCAAAAAATCCCCAATTTCTAATACAGAAAGTATTATCTTGTCAACTTCCACATTTTTATACTGCCCATTTATATTATAGACCCTGTTGTAAATCAATTTATATGTGGCTAATTTTGCTTGCACTTTATAATATGTGACCTAACCATGCATCTGTACACTGACCCTAAGACATTTCATAGAGTTGTAGGTACTGATGCTTAATACAGCATTTTGTTTAGCTCTGAGGACACCAAGTTCACCCCATTATCTTTTCTCTGTCTCCTCCACTATTTTCTTTCAAAGGTTTCAGATGAGGATGAAATTCTACCTCACAAGCTTCAGGCTGCACTTGTACAGATCTTAGAAGAAAGGAATGAAATCTTGTCTCAGGAACGCTGCTACACACAAGGTGACATTGATTGAAAAATAATTCTGCCTCTAACCTTGCTTAGACAAATAGATGTATTTCTGCTGTGAGTGAATCCATGATGGGGTGAAAAATAACACAAATGAAGTCCAGCTATTGTTTGTCTCCCCTGCCCCAAACACTGTAACTTTTAAACATATACTTATATCTTCAATTTGAAAAAAAAAATGCCCTTACACAGTAATAGCTTCTTCTCCATTACATTACTTCCTGTATTGACTGTGTAATATGGCATTTCTTTCTGCAGGGGATGTGACACTGAACTCTCTAGTATCAGAGGCTTTTGTGCGCTTTTTTGTGGAAATCGTGGGACACTATTCTTTGCACATGCATGTCACTGAGAAAGGAGAGAGAGTATTTCAGCGGGAGCCCTTCCGGAAGTCCCATACATCCCGCAGTGTGCGCCATTTCCTAGATATCTTCATGGAGACACAAATGTTTGCTGGTTTCATCCAGGACCGAGAGCTACGGAAGAGTGGGGTAAAAGGTGAGTTGTTTGTATAGAACAAAAATAGTACTCATTCAGGATGATGTTCTCTCTATAGGTATCTGCTGCCTTTCTTCTGGGAAGTGGAAGATATTGATAACCTCAAAACATTTGTTATTTTGAATTTTAGTAAGTTTTTAGCCTGGAAACTAAATGTTTATTGTTTCCATAAAACATTTTTATAATTAGACATAGAGGTTTTGAATGATTTAATAGTTTAATAAGGACAAATACCTCTTGCTTTTAAAAGATTCTTCTAGTTGCACTAGAAATATCTGTTTTCAAAGTTCCAGCCCTTGCCACAACTTAAAAAACATCTAGAAGGTAAAGTCATATTTAAACTTGAGCTTGTTTCTTGGTAACTACATCAACACATTCATGTTTTTTGTGCTAATAAGAGGGAAGTGGATTGCCGTTGTCTTCTAGGATTGGGGGGGCGGGCGG
>JANHGC010001281.1:132009-145281 GCA_027560395.1 Boaedon fuliginosus | reverse complement strand
CCCCCAATTATCGAGTCTAGAGATTATCCTATCCTACTGCTACCTAGCTTTGATCCCATGTAGCTTTTTTTAAATTAATCAGGTGTTGCCATGTGCTGTTACATTGCAAAGGAGTAAAATTTAAACATATTCTGAATTAAATGTATATACCTTTAAATGTCTTCATTAGTTTATTACTGAACAAGAAAAACACTTGCAAGTTCAATGAACAGTTGCAGCTCTTTCCCTTCACTTTTGAAAGGTGTGGGAACTATCATCATCCAGATATTGCTGGACTAAAATTCTTTCCAGATGGTGCTGAACAAGCAGCTTTTGGCCCTGTTGCATGGGAGCTGCAGTTCAACATCTGGAGGGTTTCAGGTTGCTATCCTTGACTTACAACAAGGTCAGAATCTGAGAGATAGAACCCATAAGAAATTGTGCCTTTCATGAGGTCTGTCCTGACTTCAACATTTGCTTTCATAGTTGAGCAAAGGGGTGGGTGGGAACAGCCTTGTTTTTATTTGAGAAATAATTGTAAAATTCTATCTCCAAATATGGGGAGTAGTGTGCATCTATCCATTAATCCATGCAAATTGTATAATTTGTGTGTGTGTGTGTATGTGTGTACGCACGCATGCATATTTCTGTAGTGAGTTATACATTGCATATTTCACCTAACTTTGATGCTGGAGAATTGGGAGATTTTCTACCCGTGAATTTCATACATCCTCTACAAAGCCTTTTGATTTTTTATGTGTATTTTTGTTTCTTCAGAGCTCAACATAAAAAAATAAGGATTCTTTCTGTAGCAAAAGCGTCCATTGAAATGTTGCTTTCTTTTTCAAGGCTTGTTTGAAGTTCGTGCCTTGGAATACTTGGACACCATTCCAGAGTCTGAGCCAAGTGGAATGAACAAAATCCTTCGCAGTCTGGGTGAGTCACTCTCGGATTTGTTCTTGATTAATCTAGTTGTTTTTGATCCACTCTGACCTTGATAATACTACTTTGATTCCTAAAATGGTACTGACAGCTGGAATTATTTTTATGCTGTGACTTTCTAACTTTGTTTACTTGAGGGTTAGAGTCTTTATCTTTATATCCAAACAGAAATTCAGTAATGTAGTTGGGGAAGAACTTTTGCCTCTTATGCTTTGACTTTTGCTTCTTATGCTTTTATTGAAGCTTACACTTCATCTGAGCTATGTTATTTATTATTTACCCTTATAATCTACTTTTCCTCAGGCGGTCAAGGGAGTGCATGGCATGCCCACCATTGTCCTTGCAACAGTTCTGTGGTAGATTGAGTTGAGAGAGATGACCCAAGTCATCCAGTGAGTTTCTGTGCCTGAAGGTGGACTTGAATCTGGATCTTCTGATGTCAGTCCAATACTTTAATTTTTTAAGCCACACTAGAGTCTCTTGATTACCCTTAACTCGGCTCATGTTGCATGGTAATCTATAAACCACTCTTATTGCTCAGTTTCCAAAATCTTTTAAGTCAACATTTGTAATCCTTTTTGTGGCTTAGCACAATATATTAACCTCATCTTTGATTTTGAAATCTTAGGTTCCCCAGTGCTCTTTTTGCCACTTATAGTATTAAGAAAATGGATCAGTGAATCTTTGTGTTAACTGCTTTTGTTAACAGTTAATCAGTTAATAGTTATATAGTCAGTTAACCAGAACTCGTAGGTGGATATTTTTGCCTAGTGCAAATCTGGAGCATTGCACTAGAAGTTAATATGGGATCTAAACAAACGGAATTTAAAGCAGTTTCTAATAGCAGTCCTCCTGGTCAAAGTCTGAGGCTGTCATATTCATCTCTAAACACTGCAAGTGGTGAGATGGCTCAAGCAGGGCAACTTCACTCCCTCCTTCCTGTTGCTCATCTTATACTTCTGCAAGTCTTTCACATTTCTTCAACCATCCTTCTATCTCTTTTGGGGTTTTTTGTTTTGCCTCATTTGACTATAATCTAGGCAGCAGTGTTTGTGGTTAAGTAGGTAATTTGTCTGAATTTTCTCCAATTAATTTAATTCTAAAAATTGCATGCATGAATGCACAGTATTTAGAAGCTAAGACCAAGGCTGAAAGAGCTGTTTTGAGCATATTGAAATGTAAATTCTAAATTGCAATCATCATCCTTTAGTCACTATCACTCAAAACAGAGGTTGTGTGCTAAAGAAGGTTAAGATTTCAGGAGATGAAAACCATTTGGATTCCATCAGGCAAATTTCTTGTAGAAAACTTCATGTTTTCCCTTCTTTCTCTCAATAAACATTGTATAATTGGGGTGTTGCTACTAAAAGCCTGCTTAGCACTCCCTTCATCTCATTTATAGGGGGATCTGGAGATCCTCAAAAACTGTATTTAAATTTTCAGTGCGTTGGGAGATACCTTTAAAATACTGTATTCCTTCTACCATTCCCTGAGGGAAAATTTTCTATTCTGAAAAATCCAAGCCTAAAATTCCACTGGTCAAAATTAGTCACTGTGAATTTTGACTAAGACAGACAAACCTGTCTGTCTGAGTCAAAATTCTGAGTATTTTATTTGTAATTGTCTTCCTCATGGTAATATATCAACCTTTCTTTTAATCTCCTGTTGTATTTTAGGTAATAAAATGAAGTTTCTACAAAAGAAGTGAAAAGCCAAATGCAGCATCATTAAGCTTTATTTTACGATCCTGGCAAGCCATAACGAGGTGGCTGTGTCGCTGTGGTATTCTATTAGATTCTTCAGGTCCCACATGAAGAACTTCAGCTGACCGAAAAAATGAGTACCAAATATGAACAGCATGTTCGATCTCTGTTCTGCTTGGTCTGGTTGGAGTATTATTGAGCAAAAAATGAACTGTTTACAGAGGTGATTTATAAAGCAGAAATAACAGCAGAAACTATATCCTTATTTATACTGCATGGCTGGAAAAGATTCTCCCTTTTTCCTCGTGTTATTAAAAATATGCTCAAAGCAATCCCAAGGCTTCAGCTCAAAGGAATCTCAAGGATTCAGCTGGTACCTATTAAAAAGAGGAAGAAACCAGGAAAGAGCCAGGATTCCAGCGAAGTGGCTATGACAGTATTTCCTTGAATAGATTCTTTGCACAAGAAAGCCTTTTCTAAAGCTGGTTGGAGGTTATAATCTCTCCTTAACTCTAACACCATTGCATCAGATATTCTGTTGGCTTGATCATTTATGTTAAGTATTGTTTGGACATATTACTGCAGTGTAAAGCTTTCTTTCTCACTTTTGAAAGCAAAACAAGAAGACTGTTAGCTGTGTTAATCTTAATTGTTGTGAATGTACACACTGTCTAATTTCAAGTCCATCTCATATATGACAGAGGATATACCTCATGCTAAAGTACTGTTTACTTGTCAGGAGAAGACTGTTTTCCCAAATGGAGTATGAATATTTTTCAAAGATGTTGACATTGAAATAGACTAATCTGCTGCAGAACTGATGTAAAAGGACAGATGATAACTTTCATGCAGTCTATTTTGCAGCAAAAACTGGAATAACAAATTATTCTTCCCTTGAAGCATCATTCTACTTTTTCCTCATAGCTGAACATCACCAACAATCTTCATCTAACATTAAATCTGTCAACTGCTTTCAATAAATATTGAATTTCCGTATTAACCACTCTTGGAGATGCAAAGCATTTGATATAATCTTTTTAGGATTTATTACCTAAATATTGGATTTACATAATACATTAATCAAATATGACAGAAAATCTAAGTTCATGCATTGACCTAAGCCAAAATGCAGTTTGTGTTGTGTGAATCCAGATACTGTAGCTTTATTTAGACCATGGTTATTGGCTTGTTGTAATGAATATACTCAGCCAAATATCATTTATGGAATAAATAATTATTAAATCATGGTTTACTATGATGCAGATTTACAGCTATCTCATGATTAGTTACATTCACCTCTGCAGATCTCTTGCACTGTATATAGCTAATGGCTCCTGTCAAGAAAAATGTTGCCACAGGTTTACAATAATGAAAGGTTTTAGACTAAGTTATGTTGCCTATGAGCAAAAATGTCTCAACTGAAAGGGGATTTTTCTTTGAAGTACAGAATGCTGAAGTACTGGGCTGCTTCTCTGCTGTGGTTAAATTGACCTTTGGAAGAAACTGTGGTTTGCCTCTTATCCAAAAAATGCTGCTTTTAATGGGAACAGTTACTGAGTCTTTGTTCCATTGCAGCATGTAAGGTAGATCTATCTATGAAGAAGGGAGTTCAGTAACTACATAGGAAGATAATATCAAAAATCTGGTGAAATTTTATCATGAACTCAAGCAGTACTCAGAAAATATGAACACTGTCCATCTTTGAAAGGATAGGCAGAAGTTTGACTTATTGATTCCTCATGAGGTGTCAGACAATTTATTGAAAGGCCTAGGTCTAGGAAATGTCTTTTTTATTTTCACAGCCTGAAAATGAAGCCGTTTAAGAAATCTGTTTCTGGATTTCAATCTGTTTCTTTATTATGGTCATAGTGATGATCAGGTATTCTACTTGGACTGTGATTAATATGACCTATGATTGATAATTCCTCTTCTGCTTTTACTCTCTGCCTATGCCGTGAAAATGGGTGCTAGTTGCTTTCCATTCTATTTTGAGGACTGGGAGGAAAAAAAGCAAAAAGATTGCATTTCTTCCTATCACTTGATCTAAAAAGGAAAAATTGGCAGAACTCTTGTCAGTTTCACCCAGTTAAAACAAAAGAAAACCAAGAAGTGTCAAGCATTTCACCATCCTATGTCTGAACATGCATTACCACAGTTCCTGTCTTGGGCTGGAAGAGAAAACTGCTAAATACGTTAAAATAAAAAGAGAAAAATGTCCAGCATTTACTACTGCACTACTGGGCTGCTGTATAAAAAGATCAAGCTCCATCCTGTCATGGTATGCACGCCAATATAAAATGGCCTCTAAGACACTAAGAGTGGAGAGGGGAGGCACATTTTCCACAGCAACTGGAACAGAAACTTGTGTAAGATGGAATGAAGTGCAGTTGGTGGACCAGACTGTCTTGCTTGTTCCAGAAGAGAGGGTGAAATGCCACTTTTTACATCAGATTATGGTTGCTTTCCCAGAAGCCTAAAGATGAACTGAGGATGATGCTTTCCATTCCTACACAGACACACAGAAAAAAATTATACACAGTCCATCTTTGTACGGGACAGGGAAGAAATGTGGATCAGTCCCTGGATGGGATCAACCTTCGTCCCCCACAGCATCCTCTACGTATGTTGGGATTCAGAATTCAGTTACTATGATCAATCTTGCAGTCTTATTTATATGGAAGGCAACAGTTGGGGGAAATTATACTAGAATATATCAGAAGCACAATATATGTATATAACAGTGACACAAGCAAGTCCCAGACAGAAAGAACAGAATCTGAATTAGTTGCTTTGCTTTGCAGGTTTCAGAATCTGGATTTGGAAAATGTAGCACCTTCCCTGTTTCTTGAATAGCAGCAGTTAAGAATTGCTTTTTGGAATATATTTCAGCACTTAAACTATGCTCTTACAGTATTCAGAAGAACAGGAAAAAAAAACTTTGAGCCATGCCCGCTTTTGAGAAATAATTGTGTTAATCTAGCCCCAGACATGTTCTTTAAGACTGGGTACTTCTCAGCTGTCATCCTTCTTCCTTGTTACATGTGTGTGGGTATTTGTTTTGCTCATTCTTTATAAAGCCTTTATTTATGCTGTATAGAAGAAACCAAAACTGTATGTACAAAGATCAAATTATAAGACATCAACATTTTTTGGGAATAAAGTGTACTATTTTTGTGTTTTGACTAATCTTTGTTTTATCTGTTGGAGTTGCGTGGCCACTGTCCAGTATACTTCTAGTTTTCCTTCAGTTCTTGCTCAACCCATGAAACCAGGCGGACATAACAACAGCTTCACTAAAAGTTGAATGTATATATTTTAAAGTTTATAATGAGTTTTGATAGTTACAGATTGTGCCGAATGTGACCTATCTCATGAATACTATTGCTTGACAGAAATGCATTAAGCCAACCTAGTTAGACCTTGCTATAAATTTATGGACATAATTCAAGATAATTGTGGAGAGTAAGGAAGATGACCTTGATGGAAATACGCAGGTGGAGGTAAGGCATTTTCTTTTTTAAGTCCAGAATGTCCAGATAATGTTCAAAAATGATACAATAAATTCTCCCATTTGCTGATCTATAAGAAGGTGCTGTGGTACAGTGTAATTAGACTTGCAAGATACTGCTGTTATAGCCAATCTCAATAAAAGTAGTTTTAGCCTTCCTGGGAGCTTATTTCATGGTCTAGTCTGCCTAGTAATGCTACCAGTGATTGAAGATAATTATATGCCATCAAGTCAAGAGTTGACTCCTAGTGACCACATACATAGATTTTCTCTAGGAGGATCTGTCTTCAGTTTGGTCTTTTGAGTATTTCAGTGGTGTACCTATTGCTAGTATACATCCAGTTTGCTACTGCTCTTTTTGATATAGACTTCCCAGCATCTTGAATATCTTTTCCAAGTGTTCATGACTACTCTGCTTTGTCTATGGTATACTTACTGACTGAATGTTTCTTTAACTATTGATACTTTCTAGGTTAACTATCTATCATTTCAGAATCTTTACTGTGTATATGTCTGGTTGCTGTACCTATTATCATTATTTATTTAATTTTAGTTCCATTTTTTCACTGTGCTCTGACTTTTTTTGCAACTTAGAGCAGTACAGTACAGATTATTGATGTTACCTCCAGTTTTAAAGCCATGTTTGTCCTTTTCCAATCCTGTTTCCCTTTATATTCAGCATATAGTTAAATAAATAATGAGAGAGTATACAACTTTATTTCACTTCCTTGCCAACCTGGAATCGATCTGCTTCACCATGTTCTGTCCATAATGTGGCTTCCTGATCTGCATGTAGTTTCACAAAAGAATAATGTGATATTCTGGGATTCCCACTTTTCTATGTGTATTCCACAACTTGATATGATCAATTCAAATACCTTGCTGTTGTGGGTACAATAGGAGAAGGAGTATTAGTTATGTTTACCTTCTTGAGTTATTTATAAAAATAATAAAAGATGGAATACAAATAAATATAATCAATTTAACATGCTATTTTTTCTTATTCCTCAGTTTTTTCTTAATAAGATGCTGAGTGCCATCTGACCTGAAGGGGCCATCATCTGGCACTGTATTGTTAATCATTTTATATTTTCTATCCATGTGGTTTTCTTGATTTAAAAAAAAACAGGAATAGTTTACCATTGCCTTCTCCTGCACAGTATATATTGCTGCCTTTGTTGTCACTAAAATGATCATCTGCCATCAGCATTTTCCTGTATCACTGCTGTTCCATATAGGTACCTTCTTACTTTAAATGGGCACCTTAATTTTTGGGTGATCCCCTGCTGGGACATACACTCTTGGTATATACCCCTGACTTTCTTCACTCATTTCTGTGAGGAACATTTCCTTCATATGATGAGGCAGTGCAACAAGATTCGGAAGGGATAATTCAGGCTATTGTAAAATTAATATTTTAAATTCTCATTATTGAAAAGGCAAGATCATACAGGGGGTTCCTACCATAGTGTTATTTAACACCATAGTATTATTTTACATTAATACTGTAATATTGTTTATCTTATTCTACAGTAGTAATTATAGTATATACAATAATACTGGCAAGTTTCTAAATGTGAGGCAGCCTTTTGATTTGTAAAATAACAAACGGGGGGCAGCTTGTAGGCTTTTGGCCCTTTAATGACTTAAGACAAGGCTGTCTCTTGGCCCCTCTTCTTTTCAACTACTACATCAATGACGTAGTTGATTACATTGAGACCCGAACCCGCCATCCTCCTCACCTAGCCGGTAAACCGCTACTGATCTTACTGTATGCAGACGATGCTATACTGCTGGACATTTCCAAAGTTGGGCTTAGATGTGCAGTCAACTCATTCGTGGATTTCTGTGCTGGAAATGATCTAATGATCAACTTTGAGAAATCCAAAACTCTCCGCTTTGCCATAACCAGACTGAGAGGACTATCGCATCTGGCTGTGAAAGGTTGCTCCCTCGAATGGGTGCATGCTTATAAATACTTGGGGATTATCTTCATTTATAATCTATCGTGGTCCTCTCAAATTAAATCGGTTACCAAGACTGCCAAGATGACAATGGTTATGATCTCCAGGTTCTTCTTACAAGGCGCTTGCCATCTGCCTGCAGCGCTTTCCATCTTCAACGCTAAGATAGCCCCCCCCCCCCCAATTCTATACGTAGTTGGAGTTTGGATTTCAGGAACCTCTGAACGCCTGGATACTGTCCTGATCTTTTAGAGAACGATCATGGGGGTGCCTTCCTGTGTGGCTGGTCCTGCTCTTAGGTTGGAACTCTTTCAACCTTCACTGGAGTTCCATGCCTGGGACTGGGTTGTTAAATTCCGTGCATATCTCCTGGCCCACCTGAACACTTTTCCAACTGCGGTCATGACGGGCAGGTTTCAAAGGATACCTTATTCTGATCGCCTTTGCCTCTGTTCACTGGGCAAAATCAAATCGTTTGATGACCTGCTGTTTCAATACCCCCGGTGGTCCCAGGACAGAGTCCCATATTTTGGCAGCATTGCCAATTTAAACCTCCCTTTGCAGCCTTGGACGCTGCCACTGTTCCTCTTGGATCAGCGGCGACTGCCAATGTGGCCCACTTTTTGGCAAAAGTGGCTGCCAGCAAAAAGAGAGCCCCCCAACTTACTGCCAATGCTGATCTTTATTTTGCTGCTCCGCCTCATTTTCCCTGTGATGAGCAGTGACAGTTTCAGAAATATTCCCCTGGCTGTCACTTGAATTGTTTTAACATTTCTGTTTTTGATTGTTTAAATGCCCAACGCTTATGCTTAATGCCAATGTCTCTTAACTTCTTATGTAGCCTGCTGTTGATTTTACTTTATCTAACTGTGCTTTTATATCTATTTGTATTGTTCCTTGTCCCTTTCCCTTTTACCTTTTGGTTTAAGACTTCGATCAGGAACCTATTAATAAAAGACTAAAGACATAGAGCAAAACATTCTTATTTAAGTACAGGGCAAGCCATAAATGGAATCCAAAACATGTTAAGCCAATTTGATACCCCATACCTTTGCCCCCTCCCTCCCACTTTTTCTTTTTCAAGTTGGCTGGGGAATCCTGGGTGTTGAAGTCCACATATCTTAAAGTTGCCAAGTTTGAAAAACATTGCTATAAATCACAAGGGACTGATTATTTTGACATTAGCTCACTAAGGAATATCTCATTATCTTTTTTTTAGCAGTTCACTTCGTAATGTACTTTTTGTCTTGGGACGAACCCAGGATCTATAGCCCATGCTGGAAATGTGCAAATTAAGATACGTGTTTCTTCAGGCTCCTGAGTCTTATATTTTTCAGCAACTCCCCGAATACGTTTTGTCAAGCTACAGTAGTACGCAAGTGCAGGACCTGAACTGCAACCATCCGAACAGCATGAGCTGGGGTGGGGCGATCGAGCAGCTCCGTGATGTCCGCAGCGATGCGAAGGTACCGATTGGCCGGAGGATTTCCAGGGTCTCCAACCTTGGCAATTTTAAGACTTCAACTCCCAGAATTCTCCAGCCAGCCATGCTGAGGGGCCTAGGCCGAACTCTACGTCCGCGCAGGCGCTGTAAGAGGAGGGGAGGCCTAAGCGGAGCTTTGTCGCGGGGCAACTGAGAAGCGGAAAGGGCTCGTGCGCGGTCCACTATGGCCGGCCCGGGCTTGGTGGCGGGCGAAGTCGCTGTAGATGCGCTGCCCTACTTCGACCAAGGCTATGAAGCGCCGGGCGTCCGGGAAGCGGTAAGAGTGGCGCGTCGGAAAAGGCGAGGGGCGGGTTGGGGTCCCCTGCGCCTTTCGGAGGAGCTAAGTGAGTCGCTGTCCGCTTTTCTCTCAGGCCGCGGCGCTGGTGGAGGAAGAGACGCGGCGCTACAGACCCACCAAGAACTATCTGAGCTACCTGACTACCCCGGACTACGGCACTTTCGAGGTGAGCGCGACCAGTGTTTCGCGTGGGATCGGGCCCCGATCGAAGGCGGAGCGCCCTTTCTGTGACTGCGCTGTTCCCGCCGTTCAGGAAGGGTAACGACGGCTCCCTACGCGTGAATTATGGGAGTTGGAGTCCAACCCATAACGGGAACACTAGGTTGAGGAAAGGCCTCTTCTTGAAACCATTTAGGAGTCTAAATCAAGGGTCTTTAAATTTGGCAAGTTTAAGACTTGTGGACTTCAACTCCCAGAATTCCTGAGCTAACATGTCTGGAGGAGGAATTCTGGGAGTTGAAGCCCACAAGTCTTAAAGCTGTCAAGTTTGAAGACCCCTGGTCTAAGCGGTTTACAGGTCAGCTTATTGCCCCCAACAATCTGGCTCCTCATTTTACCGACCTTGGAAGGATGGATGGCTGAGTCAACCTTGCACTGGTCAGGATGGAAGGAATCGAACTCCTGGCAATACGAGCAGAGTTAGCCTGCCGTACTGCATTCTAACCCCTGCGCCACCGCCAACGCATGACAAGACTCAGAAATAAAACGAATCCCGCAATCGATGCATTTTTGCCTGGTACCATCAACTGCCGATAATTTCAAGAGTGGTACCTCACGGGTGAAAAAAATTGTGCTTCGCCCATGGAGCTCCGAACTACTGGAGGTCCCCACCCCATATCTAATCAGCACACTACAGAAGTGAAATAACACAAGCACGGCCCCAACAAGCTTCCTGCTACGGAGTGACTGGTTTTATGCACATGAGATTTGATGAAGAACAAAATCTCACAGAAAGCAGAGTACAAATGTTATCAAACCACTTCGCCTTCCATTTCCTGTTCTGTGTTTTTAAACCCCTCCTCCTCTACCGTTAATAAAGCAAGGGTCAGAACCCTAACCCAATGCAAATCAGCATTCCCTGAATCGGTATCGCGATTTAGACACCAGCAGGGTTTACTCTTCACTTAGAGTAAGCCGGTGATGGGCTCTAAATCATGGTACTGGTTTAATGGATCGTGTGTTCCTCTAAAAACGTCGAAGATCTTTCCCTGCCCAGGATGCAAACTCTCCCTGGATAGGAAACATCTCCCACTTCTAATGTGCTTCTAATCAGGCCTCTCCCATTTCCACCCCATAGCAAAAATGCCAGCAAACGCTCACTGACAAAGGAAAAACTGAAAGCAAGTTGTCGAGCCAAGCTGTATTTTAAATTCTCCCCATTATACAGTTCTCTCTTACAGTACTGAGCGCTGCGGGGTTGTATTTGACCTTGGGGGAGGGGGGAGTATGGCCAGGTGGGCCTGGCCAGCTTGATGTCACTCGTGCTGGGGGCACCTGTGACGGTTCGAGTGCTTCGCTAGTGAAAACGGGTTCCCGAGCTCCTGTTTTGGCTGCGATGGCCTCCTGCAACCCCCTGCCAGCAAAAACAGAGCTTGGGTGCGCCACACGCAGTCCTCCTGAGCTACCTTTTCACTGGCAGACACATTGCAGGCAGGGCCTTCGCTGCTTCTAGGGCGGCCCCTCAGGCCAGATCTAAGCATCCCGCAGGCTGGAGTTTAACACCCACCAGGCCTTGAGTCTGACACCTGTGCTCTATACCTTTTCTAACCATGCATGCACCCTCCAATTTATTCAAAAAGACCATCCCCATCATGACTTGGCCATTGGTAGAAAGGAAGGACCCTCACCATCCATGGTGGACTTCAGTTCTGATTATTACTCTCAGACAGTTCAGCATCCGCACCCACCAAAGGGGTCAGACTGCAATTCCCATTAACCCCATTAGCCATACGAGAGGGAGCTGAAAGAGATCTCAATTGGAAATAGCAAAGGACCGGCCCGTGGTGCCTCTGGCAGCCAAAACGGGGCACAAGGGGCCTTGCATAACCCCCCCTGCATCCTATTTTCAGCCTATACGGCCCCTTGCAGCACTTTGCTGGCCCAAACGGGGCAGGGGTGGGGTGGGGCTTCATGAGTTGCCTACTTTGGCTGGCAAAGTGCTGCAAGAGCCGTCCATCCCATCTCCCCTCCTTCCCCCCAGCCAGCCCATGGAGAAGAACTACAATGCTGATCTGGCCTTCAAAGTTTGACACCCCTGCACATGATGGGAGGACCATGCTCAACATAAATCTAGCATCTCAGGCTTTCCTAAGATAATATTTACGAATCCCCACTTACAAATCCCTACCCAGCTCTGTTCGAAAGGCTTGTGAAATTAATATACAGAATCCCATCAAAGCCACGACCAACAATCAGATACTGTACTCAGGTATTTGGGCGTATCATGCTCTTACTCATGCTCAAATGCTTTTTTCACAAACCTTATTTGTACAGCTCTCCGAAGGTGCCGCAAGGACATGTTAGGCTTTACTGCATCTGTTTGTTGTTTACCCTGGGAATCACCTGACCACGCTACTTTTTCGGAAGGCTCCCGGCAGAACCCATCGCTTTGGGAGTTCTTTCCCATTAAACAGTTTCTCTGTAGTTAATCCTCGACTTACAACCACAATTAGGAATAGATTTTCTGTTGCATTTCTGTTGCTAAGCAAGGCTTAGCACAAAGGTTGTCAAACCTGGCAAGTTTAAGACTTGTGGACTTCAACTCCCAGAATTCCTGAGCTAACATGACTGCAGGAGGAATTCTGGGAATTGACCCTGGTATGTTGGTGGTCATTCTAAATAAATGCTAATTGTCAAGCTCCACAATTTTGATCCTATGACCGATCAGTCTTTGTTCACTTTTTTTCAGCGATTCCGAACAGTCGTGGCTAAATGAACAGCTGTAAGTTGAGGATTAACTGTACTGCGAACTTTAATGCAGTGCAACGCTAAAGAATATGATGATGTGCAAACTGTGCTCCATGAGAGATATCAATCCATTTGCATTTAAGGTCAACCCAAATTCCCTTAGAAGTAAACACTGGGGATTTCATTAATGTTCACATGCTTTTCTTTCCCAGAATTCAGACCCTGGAAATCATTTTTTTTTAAATATCATTAAACCAGTCATCTTTCCCCACAATATCATCATCATCATCATTTTAGCCATTGTCCATCCACTGCAAGATGAAGGCCTCTTCTGCATGTTTCCAACCAATACGTTCCTGAGCTTTCTTTTTGCCCATTGGGCCCGCAATACTCTCCGACCCCACAATATATTCTAAAGCAGGGGTCTCCAACGGTGGCAACGTTAAGACTTGTGGACTTCAATTCCCAGAATTCCTCAGCCAGCTTTG
>JANHGC010001281.1:109254-130234 GCA_027560395.1 Boaedon fuliginosus | reverse complement strand
GCTTTTCTCGCAAGCCTAACAAAGGCTTGTGTGAAATTTGGGGGAGATTTGTGCCAAATTGAATTTTTGTATAGAGCACATACAAACTCCGTTCTTTGCTTTATATATATAGATTTTAAAGACCAGTATTATGAGTGTTTGTAACTCTAAGGATTATTATTTTAAGGTATTGAGCTGCAGAATAAATTACTATTTAATTCATGATGCCATTTTCTTTCTTCCAGAAAACACATCCAAGACCTTAATTGGCAACGGAAGAACATGCAACTCACAGCTGGTGCTAAACTTCGTGAAATGGAATCCACGTGAGTAGTTTTTTTCACTAGTATTTCACCTACTTTTAAAACAATTTCTGCAGAACTACTGAATTAATCTGTTAAAATGTAACTGGGTTTTAACATTAACAACTTCTCGCTTAGCCACGGAAATGTTGGGCTCAGCAGTGGTCGTAAGTGGAGGACTGCCTGTACAGTAGCTCTGTTGCAGCATCCCCATGGCCACGTGAGAGCTGGAGAGCTTGAGGCCTCAGTTAAAGTTGGCAGTTAAATGCCAGGGTGGGGGGAGCACTCAGCATTCTTTGCCTGATTTGCATACCTTGCCCCTATTGGCTGGAGAGCTCCAGGCCTAAGTAGAGCAGCTTGGTAGTTAAATGTCAGGGGGAGTGCACTTTGGCACCAAATTTGAAGGAAGAAGTCAAAAACCCATTCGTGACCCCCACAGTGTTTGTCGCCAGAGAGTAAGGTATGTGTATGCTAAATTTGGGCCAGATTGGTGCTGGCATGGAAGAGCCTATTGAGGACATACCCATATACCCACACACCACACTTCTCTTTTATAGATATAGATATTTCCCTTCCATCAACAGCCGTGTTATTTCTGTCATCTCAGGTGAAGTTCTGTTTGTGTTAAACACATTCTACTGACTAATATGCTATTTTGCACTCCTTTGTTATCTTTCTACTTTATTGACATTATGATATTGCACACCCCAAGGTGAATATTCCTTCTTTCAGCAATAAAACTAGCACATTCATTTACAATGTTTTTTTTCTTTTTTTCTAGATGGGTGTCGCTTGTCAGTAAAAATTATGAGATTGAACGAACTATTGTGCAGTTGGAAAATGAAATTTCTCAAATTAAGCAGCAACATGGAGAGGCAAATAAAGAAAACATCCAACAAGACTTCTGAGTGTTGCTTTAATCTATTGTTGCTAATACAACATTGCCTGAAGCTTGTGCATAAGTGAACATGTTGATTTCTCTATGTATATAACGATACAGAACCCATCACCTGTGTTCATAGATTCATGAACTTTAGCTTAATAAACTGATTGAAAAGTTGAAACCTCTTCAGAAGATTTATTAAATTTTCAGATTTTTAGCATGAGAGTCATGGAGAGATTTATTTTTATGAAGGATTGTATCTTTTTAAAGGAATACAAAAGTGAAAAATACCAATGTAAATTTTCTAGCAAGGACAAAGCATTGTAGTTGAAAAATCCTGTAGAAAATTTATGTTGCCGGTGAATGTCAAAATAGTTTCAAATGTCATAAAGTGGTTAGCAAGATCTAAAAGATGGAATAATTTACTTATACTTTGTGTTTGCTCTTAAGCAAAAACATGGATTATGTCTGTATTAAATACAAATATGCATGGTGGCAGCAAATACCTTTGTTCTAAGTGTCAACACAATATATTGGATTAGTGCAAATGGTAGAATGGGATTTTTTTATGTATGGTTACTTAGGAGATGTGGGACATTGCTTTGGTTATTTAATTTGAAATATAGTTTCATATTTGAAATGTAAAAAAACTATTGGTTTAGTAGAGTTTGGTTTTACAGACTTCAGATGCGATGAACGTATTTTGTATTTGGACTCTTTAGTGGACTGATGAAAACCAAAGTTTGGGTTTCACTGCAAATTATATTCAGATCAGTTATATATTTACATAACTGCTATATATAAAAATAGACTTGCCAGATAACCAGTGGCCTTTTAAATTAAGATTTTGCTGCAAATAACTTTGCTCGTGTCATTATATAGTTATGGAAATGATGTAGATTGACATAACTAATTTAGATTTAGTAAATAACCCCCACAGTACTTAAAAACAGAGAAACTTCCTAGCGTAATAACTGCCACACTGAATGTCAAATTCTTGATAATGGTAACATGCTTCCAGGTAATTTTAGGACTGAGAAATACAGTAAGGCTGCCTGAAGGTGGAATTTTCAGAAGATTGTATTCAGTTGTATTGTGGTTGATGAATGCAGATGACTCTTGGTGGCAAATCAGGATTTCACTCTCATAACATTGTAGTTATCTATCAAGATGATTCCCTATGTGTATGGTTCCATATTTTCTTGCTTTAGAATCATAATATACTCAGAGGTGGTGTTCAGCCAGTTCCAACAGGTTCTGGAGAACAGTAGCGATAATTTTGATTGATTCACAGAACCAGCAAATACCACCCCTGATTGGGTGATAGCATAGCCACACCCACCAAGCCATGCCCAAAGAAACAGTAGTAAAAGAAATTGAATACCACCACTAAATATACTGTCATAATATTTTGTCCCCAGTCTTTCTTTGATTACAAAATTTGTAGTTTTCTTTTAGAGTAATGGTCAGTTGGGATTCATTTGCAGCTTCAGCAGTAGTACAGTACCTGTTTGTAAAATATGAGTAGTAATATTGTTTTCAAACTGGAAGTGGAATGAAGTCTATACCAAAGCACTTATTTCTCTTATGGCAGTTGGGGCAACAGAATATGAATTTTCTTTATCCCCTTCATTCTTCTGATTAAGAGTAGGAGCATAGGGTATGTCAGAAGGAATTATTTCTTCAGAGCTCTTGTATAGAAGCATTTCTAACTATAATGAAGAAGCAATCAGAATATAGGCAAGAAAAAAGGGTGTGTGGAAACAAAAAAGGAGAATACTGATCAATGAAAAATATTCCCAATTATAGTGGCCAATGAAAAAATAGGACAATCTTGAGAGATGAAGAAAAATAAGAGGGGGGGAGTGTTTAAAAAAAGAAGTGGCTGGAAGTGTTCATTCTAGTTCATTTTTGTCCTTGCTTCTAGGATCTTGCTGATGTTGTATTTTTTCATCTATTAAAATCCACTTAGCTACATTAGTAGCTTAATCACCTAACCAGTGACAAGCCATCTTTTCACAGTTCCTTTTCCAAGGCTTTCTTAAGAGCTTGAGGAATTTTAATTCTCCATCAGCACTGCCTGCGTCAGAAGTAGATCTGGATTTCACTTTCTTAAGGCTAATGCTTCCTCAATCCAAACCTCAGCCACGCTTCTGCAAGCAGGAGTATAAGTTGCAGATGTTTGTGCACGTGCCATGTAGCACAAAATTGGAAAATCAGGATTAAGTCAGGAAAGAAATGCTACTACACTGCATAGTGAGCTGTGACAATATTGTTTTATTTCCAGTTATGTCCCTGGATTCCAGATGTTTCTTAAGCTTTGTTAAAAAACATGAATGGTGAATAACTGCAGTATAATTAGGAAGGGCACATACTTCCCCGGTAAAAAAAGATCTATAACCTGGTGGTAACGGAAGCTGTAGAACAGATAGAGTGGCAAGTGGGCTTCTCATAAGGTGTGCTTTGCAATTGATCCTGATTTGTGAACTGACAACAGAAATTGGGCTGTTGGTTTGATCTCCAAGCTCTGGTTGCAAACGTTTCATCACCATTTGAGGAGACATTGTCAGTGTGCTTTGAATTGTGCTCATCTGTCAGAACACTGGCCTTTAAATACTTTTTATGTGATGCAAATTAGTATGGATGTTTGTTCAGCTATGTTCAGTCATGGTCTGGTTTTCGACTGTTCTTTGGTTGGCTGTTGACAATTCAAGAACAGAAATACCACACGGCCATTTTGCAAGAATACAACAAATCAGCCTTAAAATGTTACACTATTTGATCTACATCGACTTCAAGTACAATAGGAAAAATAAGACACCATTGCTGGGCTTCGAATTGGGTAATTATAGTACTGCTTTGCCATGAGATTTATTTTATTCTTCACAGTACAATCTTCCAGATCCCCTGACAAGCATTCTCTCTTTAAAGTTATGAATGCTGAACAGTCCACAAAGCCAAATGCCATAGCCACTGATATATAATAAGTGAAATAAAAGCTGTTTGTGCATTATTATTCTTTAATTTAAAATAAATATCCTCTAGATATTTGCACTAAAATCTAATAACTGAAATTTTCAACATGTAAAAAGCTGAAACCTGCATTGATACTAGGCATGGGTATTTGTCATGATTTTGGTTCTACTATCTTAGGCATACTCGGTTGTCTTAAGATCAGATCCCAGATCCTCACCAGTGATAAGTGTTGGGATATGATAAGTTACCTAACTGGTTGGGTGAAGAAAAATAAGCCAATGTATCTGGGTTACAATGTATGTTTGTAAGATATACTGTTTTGCTTTAAGACTTAAGTTTTAGGAGAAGCCACAATCAGCTAATTACAGAGTTTGTAATTACAGTGTTACCTGATTGGATGATTCAGGTGGCTATGATACTAATAAGAGTAAGCCAGTAATTCTATTAGGTTGGTTGGCTTGTTGGGTGGAGGTTGCTGTTGTAGTGGTTGCTTAGAGTTTGCTACTGTTTGTAACTGGTGGACGGATCGTGTGGATTGATCTTGGACTGAAGATAAGAAGAATGTGTTTATCTCAAGCTCCTAAACTTTGTTTGCTGATTCTACCTGACTAATTGTGACTTGACTCCGACTGTATCATGGGACTTGCTTCTGTTTGTGTGAGTGTTCTATTTGCATAATACAGTTTAACAGTTGTTTGCTGGCCTGCTGCGTGATTATTGCTTCCAAAGTTTATCTGGTACTCTTTAAAGCTGCATTGATTCTAACTCTTGCTGCTCAAGGGTGTATAACAATAACACTGAGGATGATCTATTTTTGAGAATGAGATTAGAAAATTAATCTACCTAATAATTATTTTCCCTACACCATTCATTGTCAAGCAGGGATGCTCAGTCATAGGTTGAGCATCCTATATTTTTTATGCTATGGAATTTTTTCTCTGACATGCAAGACTTACATTCTTTACTACTTTCTATCATTATTCTCAGTCCTGACAAAAGCCCCAAATAGGGTTATAAAGGAACCTTTCCAATCTTACAAACTTTGTAGTTACAGAGGTAACTTATTTGGGTTTATTTTGTTCAGATGGGCTTGAAAGGACTATGCAACTGCATTGAGTTGCCATGCTGGGTTGAAGCCTTTCAGTTTCATTCTGGAGTTCAAAACGAGGATCAAAGTACTTCCGTTTGAGGGTGATGTTCAAAATCTATGTTCTATACATAGTATTGTAAAGCTACAGTGTTTAATTGGCTAATTTAATAGAGGGAATAATTTGAAGGCAACCCTTCAGGACCAGATCAGGAAGCAGCTACTACAAAATTTGTATAAGATGTTTTTAAGGTGGCATTTTGACCCGGAGATGCTAGTGAAAATGTTTAAAAATAAATCTACAAAATGCTGGAAGTGTCATCATGAACCAGGATCATATTACCATATGTGATGGACATGTATTGAGGCTCAAAAATATTGGTTGAAAATATGCAAGTGGTTAGAGAGTATGACACTATAATATATAGAGATGAAACCTGAATTATTTTTGTTAGGAATGATACCAGAAACATATACTAAAGAAGATACATATTTGATGGTCCATGTGTTGACAGCAGCAAGGATTGTATTTGTACAGAAATGGAAGGAGGTGAATATACCACATGATGATGATGTAATTAACAATTTTTTGAAGTGTGCAGAAATGAATAGGCAGACATTGATGATTAGAGAAAAAGAACATATGGAATATTTTAAGATATGGCAAATATTTTACGAATGCTTAGAGAAAAGATTGGGAAAATTATGATAGAATATTTTAAAATGATGAGCAGCCGTTGATATATGTAAAGATGATGAATTGATTGTTTTTGTACAACTAAAGTATTAAGATTATGATAAGATGAATATATATGTATAATTAAAATGAGATTAGGATAAGATGTAATTGTATATGAATTTGAAGATAATGTATAAATATTAGATAACACATATGATTTTGTAAACTGCCTGACATGAAGTCCGATGTGAGAAGTATCTTGAATATATAAGAAAAAATAAAAAACTTTTTTTGGGGTGGGGGGGAAAGGAAGCAGCTACTACAAGAAATGCTGGGACTGTATTTTCTTTATTTGGTCCATAGCATTAAAATCTTGAAAAAGTTATTTCCTTTTATTTATTTTTTAAAAACATTTGTATGGCTGCCCACAACTCAGATAAAACAATATATACCATCAATGAAATAATAAAATACAACAAAAATGAAAAAGACCTAGCATCACAGGTAAAGTTTTCGATGCAACTTCCAAAAACTTCTGGTTTATTCCATGCTAGTTCTTCCTATTCCCTTCTTGAAAAGGGAGTGCTCCACTACCTCATTCAATGCAAGTAGTACCATCCCTTCCACAGACGGGTTTAACGATCACTTGGACTCAATCACTCAAGGCACTTCTTGGAAGCTTTAACAACTAGGACAAACAGGCAGTGGTGGTATTCAGTTATTTTTACTACCGGTTCTGTGGGTGTGGTTTGATGGGCATGGCTATGCTGTTGGCCAATCAGAGGTGGTATTTGTCGGTTCTATGACTCAATCAAAATTACCGGTTTTCCAAAACCGGTCGGAACTGGCTGAATACCACCTGTGAACATAGGTGATACCATTGTCTAATCTTATGTGAATTGTACCATAAATAAGTTGGATCAAGTCCATGGTTGCTACAGCGGTTGTGAAGTCCTGTCTGTTTCTCATTCAAGGGAGTTCCTTTGCACCGTTAGACTAAGTGCCTTGCCCTATAATCATTAAAGGTTGAGATGGGGGACGGTAGCTGTTTTTGTTGCCGTCTTCCACCTTTTAATGAAACATTTCTGGAAGGGCTTTTGGAATTCCCTTCTGCAGCAATCTCAGACAATTCCACCTGGCAGACAATATTTTGCAAGACTATAGAAAGTTGAATTTCAGATTGTAAAGTCAGAGAAGACTATATTTCATTTACTGAGATTATTTTTTAAAATTGTCCAAAAATTGATACACAATCAACTAATGAATTATTGCTTTCCTTTTATCAATGATAAAATTGTAGTATTTTTGATCATTTTAAAAATTCCCCCTAATTTTCAAACCCTGTCCCGTTGTCATGGGTGGAGACTATCATGAACAAAGTTGCTGGTGTATAAACTTACGGGACAGATGGAAATGCCTCAATATAAATAGCAAAGAAATGTATTTTTGGCCTGGTCCACAACTGATCATGTCAGAAACAAGCTTTTGATCAATATAGCATGTTATTTCTTGGCAAGATATTTCATGGGGAGTAAATCAGAATCAGCATTTAATAGATATTGCAAGGGAAAGATATCCCTTATTTTTGTTCCACATTACAGAATATGCATTTTCAGATACTAATTCTTTTTTTCCCTAAGAAGATGAATCAGACAAACTTTGTCTGGTTCACCTTCTTAAGAAAAAAAGAATTAGTATCTGTTTTTTGTGAGAATGGAGAATGGAAGGAGGAAGTGGTGCAAAGGATTATGAACTGCCCAATGGACTGCCAGAAGGTTGCCAGACACCACTTTGTGGATCTACAAGACCATTGGAGGTTTACAAAACATTTGAGAATCACTACTGCATTAGGAAGGGACGTGATGGCTCAGTGGGTAAGATGCTGAGCTTGTCGATCAGAAAGGTCTGCAGTTTGATGGTTCGAATCCCTAGAGCTGTGTAACAGAGTGAGCTCCCGTTACTTGTCCCAGCTTCTGCCAACCTAGCAGTTCGAAAGCATGTAAAAAATGCAAGTAGAAAAATAGGGACCATCTTTGGTGGGAAGGTAACAGCATTCTGTATGCCTTTGGCATTTAGTCATGCCGGCCACATGACCATGGAGACATCTTTGGACACCGCTGGCTCTTAGGCTTTGAAACGGAGATAAGCACCGCCCCCTAGAGTCGAGAACCAACTAGCACGTATCTGCGAGTGGAACCTTTTACTTTACTGCATTAGGAGACATAGTGAGAAAAGGTATACATTGAGGACAAGTGAAGTTCTAAAATGGTTACAAGCATTTGTTTAGTGGCCATTTGAAGTGACAATGGCACTAAAAAAGTTACAACTGGTCTTTGCCGTTACAACTGTTGCAGCATCATGATACTGGGCCATGTGAATGCCATCTGCAACCTTCTGAAAAGTAAAGTCAATGTGGGAAACCAGATTGCTTATTTGACAACTGTGCAATCTGCTTAACCATCATGCAAAGAGGTTGTAAAATCAGGTGTGAATCACTTAACAACCACCTTGCTGAGGGGATAGTGCAAAATAATCTCTACTATAATGGTTATGCGGCAAGGAAAAAATCTCTTTGAACTGTAGCAGTAGTCCTTTGATGAAGTCCATTTTTTTTTGTCAATTATATAAGAAGCCACCCTTCAGTCAGTTTGTGAATATAAGCCTGTATGAGAATCAATCAGAAGGAAATAGCTGGACTTTAGGAAATGAACAAAGAACGTGGAGTATTAACCATTGGAAACTAATTCTGCTTAGTATTATTAGGGACAGAAATCTGATTTGAATTTTAAGTAAAACTCACTAACACTTCTAAGCAACTTTTCTTTCTTCTCACTTACCAGATTATACAGAGTTTATAATTCAACAAACAATTTTATTTACATATTTTCATTGCATTATTTTGTTATTAATAAAGTTTGGATCTCTTAAAATCTGTCTCTAATTATGCCAACCTTACTCTGATGGATAGTTTATCACCATTGTAAACTATTATTTATTTTTTTTTTTTTTTGATTTATACCCTGCCTCATTTCCCCAGTCAAGGGGAACTCGATAACTGGATAATAACCATTGTATTTCTGGAGTTATTTTCAAAGAAAAAGAAGCATCAAGTGAGTTTTAAAACTTTGAGAGTTTATAAAAGGGAGTTTTGTTTAAAGAGAAAATAAGAATGACATTCCCTTTGCTCTTTCCATATTCCCATTTTAAGCATACCATGTCATGTGGTTTTTAAGGTTTCTTTTAATTTTTTGTAATTTTAATCTGCTTTTAAACTTATAACTGTTTTTATATTCATATGCTTTGTTATGCCGCTTTGAGTTACCTTGAACCACAAAATGAATGGCATATAAACTTGATAAATAAAATTTAAAAAATAAAAATAAAATTTGAAAATTCATTTGAAAATAGCCAAAAATTGGTTTCATACAATGTACAAAACCGTATTGTGTTGAACAAATCATAGTTTGCTGAGTGTAATAAATATTCTAAGTCAAGAACTGTTGTTGCTGGAGGCTACAAGAGTAATAATCTGAGTGTCGTACCCCTCTGTCACCGGCACAACAATGTGAATAATAGACAATGGTGGTGGAACATGTTGACCATATGTACCTGACTCATCTCCATGCAAATGGATCCGCCAAGATAAGCCACAATCATGATCGAATGTTGGCTAGGAGAGGGGGCATTTTCACTGGTGATGGTTTGGTATCACATACTGATGACATGCACAGGGTGTTTGGGATAAAACGTGCAGCCGCAACAGCGTCGTTAGCGCTGACTTTGATGGTTGTTTACTTTCGGTTTGTTTGAAGCTACCTCTATTAAAGTGAGAAGAGTTATCCGACCATGGACTTTGTTGTTTCCTTTCCGGCAAAGATGATACTACCTTGCTTTCAGGTGGCAGAGAATAGGCTTACAGAAAGTCAGTGCTCATCTTGCCTGAAATTCCGAATTGGTTGCCCTCCTGTTGGAATGCTGGAAGGGGTGACCACAGAGGGGATGGCGGACGAACTTGACGAATTAGGAGACATGGCTGCAGGATTGGGAGTAAAGATGCAGAGCGCGGAACCGGTGGGTAAGAGGTGGACTGTGACAAAGGTGAGGGGAACGGCAGCGGAATGGGGGGAACAATGGGGAATGAAGAGGTGGTTGTTTGGCCGAAAGTTCCTATAGGGCGAGAGGACCGGCAGGGGGGGGGGCGGGTGAGCTGGAACCCCCCCCTTTTGTTACCACATCCCTGCAAGAGGAGCACCAGCTTATGGAACCTAATGGCTGGGGGTGGGTGGCGCGAAAGATGCTGGACTGAGGAAGATAATGGCAGCGTATCTACAGAGCCTGGAAGCATAACCCTCGACATATTGAGGGAGCGCTACAGGGAGGCAAGTTATGCACCAGGTTCACCAATGATGGCTGCAGGAAGGCTTCAGGGCTATTCTGACCTGGGCCAGAGGTTCGACCAGATGAGCCTTCATGTGGGCCAGGTTAGGAGGAGGGGACCGGTTCTTGGTGGAGTGGGTCAGGGCCAGAGGCCAGCCAATGAAACATTTGAGGTTCAAGAGTTACAACCTGGTAGGTGATGATGGGACAGGCAAGAGCAGGAAAACATTAATGCCTGAGGCAGGAAGCCAGCTGGACTGATTCCTCAGGGTCCAATGGGTCCTGCTCACCAGTATTGGGGCCAACCCCCAATTGGTATGAGATTTGATGGCCAAGTAGGCAAGGTGTCAATGTTTTTGAGCCGTGTTCTGAACTATATAGACAGGTTTGAGGACGCATATGATTCCCAGTGGTCCCTGGTTGAAGCAATCACTAGTGTGATGGTTGGGGAGGCAGCTGACTGGGTGGCTGACCTTCATAGCACACATGCATATGAACATGGGGGTGTGGGCATGTTCCTGGAAAGCTTATGGTCCAGATTTGAAGATTGTTCCCATACACAACAAGCTGTGGGGAAGTTATTAGCTGTTCGACAGAACGGTCGTATGGCCAAGATATATGTGCAGAAATTCCATAGTTTAGCCAGTAAATTGGGGACATGGCCTGAGGAGCTCCTAGTGCACCATTTTGGTGCAGGGCTGGATAGGGACATACGACAGACTTGTCTGTATAGGGGGTTGCTACTACGGCTAAATGATTGGGTCTAGGCTGCTGTGGAATTGGATGCTGGCCTACACCAACTGAAATGTAAGACTGATGTACAACCACACAGAACTGAGAAACCACAAGGAATTCCACCCTTGGCCCGGCCTACAGCCATGATCCAAAGTGCTCATCCTGTGCTTAAATGCTTCCAGTGTAGTCAACTGGGCCATAGGGTTGCAGAATGTCTAGTACCCGCTCCTAATGTGGGAGGGAGGAAGACGCTATCAGGAACACAGGATCCAGCAACACCAATAGTGCCTGGTCAAGGATCCTTGGTGAAGACACAGAAGGCCACTTCGAATGCAGCTCAACAAGACGACTCCCCAGAACCAGATACAGTGCTAGCTGTTTCACCTATAGCACTGGATCTCTAAGACTGACAGGTAGCCACACTTCCTGACCTGTATACAGATAGTGAGGAGTCTTAGTTGGATGATCCAATGGTGAGTTTATCAGTACAACCATTCTTACTAGATATCACATTGAGCACTACACGATCTGCAATGGTACTACTAAAGGCTTTAATTGATACTGGTTGCACCAAATGTCTGATCAGTCAGGACACGGTAACCATACTCCAGGCTCGGGTGTTTCAGTTACCCCAACCTATATGCTTTAATCAGATGGATGGGTTGCTTTTGGGGGGTATGCCTGGCACACATGTTCAAGAACAACTGCGTTTACAGATAGGAGAGAATTGGGAATTACTTAGATTTATTGTAGTTCCACAGATTGTAGCACCTGTAGTATTGGGTCTAGTATGTTTAGACAAATGGGGCCCTACCATTTGATGGGAGGGGAGTTGCCAGAATGTTTGGATGACCAGAGGTCCACATGCACCTTCGGAACACCACTTAATGGGGATGGTGCAGAGTCTTTCCGCACTGGAGCCTCGGCAACCAGGAAAGAACATCCATAGGGAATATGCAGATATGGAGGATGTATTCAGGGAGGGGGCCTGCAATGAATTACTGCCCCATAGGGCTACAGATTGTTCCATAGAACTAATTCCTGGGACTGTATTACCCCAACCCTGAATGTACATAATGACTCCACCCGATTAGAGGAAATGCATCAATATATCAAAAAGAATGTAGAACCTGGATTTATGTTCAGAGAAAAAAATGATGGTGGGTTTAGCGGACTACCAAGGCCTAAACACTGTGTGTGAGGAGTCTCTATGTTCTTTACCACTTATGCAGGACCTATTGCCTGCTCTGTCCAAAGGATGGGTATTTACCAAATTAGACTTACATGAAGCATATTATAGGGTACAAATAAAACCCAGGGATGAGTGGAAGACAATGTTTAACTGCCCGTTGGGGAGTTATTATTACACCGTTATGCCGTTTGGTCTCCAAGGGGCTCCAGTTGTCTTTATGCAGCTCATCAACTGTGTGTTACAAGACCACTTATATGAAGGGGTTCTCGTCTACCTTGATGCTATTTTAATATACACGGAGAACATGGAGGACCATATCTGATTGTTGAGGGCAGTCCTACAGAGTTGTTAGAGAACAAGTTGTATATGAAGCTATCAATATGTGATTTCCATAAACCTGCCATAGATTATTTAGGGTATCGCATATCAGCCAATGGAATTGAAATGGACCCATCCAAGGTGAGGGAGGTGTTAAACTGGCAAGTACCCAAAACCAAATGGCAAGTGCAGAGCTTTCTTGGGTTTGAGAATTTTTATCGGCGTTTTATTCCCTCATTCACCAAAATAGCACACCCTTTAACAGAATTATTAAAAACTGGACATCTGGCAGGGAAACCAAAACCTCAGCAACCCATTCATTGGATGGTCCAATGTCAGACTGCTTTTGATACATTAAAGTCATTATTCACAAAAGAACCCATATTAAAACATCCAGACATGTCTAAACCCTTCATTGTGCAGGCAGACACCAGAGATGTGGGCATAGGAGCAGTGTTACTGCAAGCCCAGAAATCAGGCCAGTTATACCCAATAGCATATCCTCTTGCAAGTTGATGCCCACAGAGAGAGGGTGGGTGATCTGGGAAAAAGAGGCCTTTGCTGTTAGATGGGCACTAATGACATGGAATCATTTGTTAGAGGGGTTACAGGTCCCATTCGAGGTCTGGACAGACCATAAGAATTTAGAGACTTTACAGACCACCCGTCGTTTATCACCAAAGCAGGCTCAATGGTCCCAGGATTTCCAGCGATTCAGGTTCAAATTAAGATACGTACCTAGTGGCAATAATTTCTTAGCCAATGCTTTATTGCGTAAACCCCAGTATGACTCACAGAGGGCAGGGGGTCATTCAAGCCTTGGTCCCATCTACTTCGTTGGACAATGGTACAATAGGTAATGATCAGATAGCAACAATCACAGATAACATAAAATCAAGTCTAGGGTCTGGTGAATGGCTAAAGGAGAATATGAAACATATCAGGTACCAGGATGGAATATATTGGAAAGGAGATAAAATATATGTGCCTCAATCGGTTCAGAAAGAGATCCTCCATAGATGTTATGATGCAAAAGCTGTGGGTCATTTCGGATATATGAAAACTCTACATCTCATACATGACAGTTTTGGTGGCCAGGTATGCGAAATGATGTCAAGCAGTATATTCAAGAATGTGACATATGTGCAAAAACCAAACATCGACCAGGTAAACCACTTGGTTTACTCCAAACAATGGCTTCACCTACTAGACCATTGGAAGAAATCTCCATGGATTTCATTGTAGAACTTCCCCTTAGTGGGGGATGTAGAGTAATATGGACAATAGTTGATCTCTTCTCAAAGCAGGCACATTTTGTGCCCTGTCACAGCCTTCCCTCTGCCCAGCAGCTGTCATCGCTATTTCTAAAATACATATATAGGTTGCATGGAGTGCCACGTAGAATCATCTCTGATAGGGGGGTGCAGTTTACTGCCAAATTTTGGAGAAACTTTGTGAACCTAATAGGGTCATCCCAGGCATTGAGCACCGCCTACCATCCCAAAACTAATGGGGCTGCGGAAAGAGCTAATGGCACAATAGTACGCTCTTTGATAGTACATGGGCTATCAGCAGAACAACGGGAAAGAGTTATTACCGTTCATGGAGGTGGCGTATAATAATGCCATTCACAAGACCACTGGGTATATACCTTTTAGAATAGTGGGGGGAATGGACTTTCCAGCCATACCCGAACTTTCTACGGGAGAACAGGCAAAGTTGGAACGGAATGGATGAACAAATTACCCAAAATATGGGCTACTGTGACCGATGCTCTAAAACAAGCATCACATAGGTATAAGATCCACGCTGATAAATGTAGAAGTAGGGGTACCCAACATAAAGTAGGAGATGAGGTTTATCTTTCTACCAAATATCTTCGGTTACATTACTCCTGGATGAAAATTGGGTCCACAATGTATTGGGCCATACGCCATAAATAAGATTATAAATCGTGTTACCGTTGAGTTAAAATTACCAACATGACTAGGGAAAATTCATCCAGTCTTTCACACTAGCCTCCTGAAACCATTAGTACATGGCCTTGATCTTCCTACGTCCAAACCTGGACCAGTGGCTGGTGATCAGTATAAGATAGAGGATCTATTAGATTCATGAATACATAGAGGGAAACTACAATACCTAGTTAAATGGTTAGGATATTCAGAAAGTGTAGCTTCCTGGGTTTCCAAGGCAAATATGAATGCTGACAGATACATAGCCAAGTTTCATAAGAAATATCCACATAGGCCAAAACTATGAATATATCTGTTATTAATGCTTTATTCTATATCAGGGGGACAGCTGGTGAGGGGGAGCTGCCTGTCGTACCCACCTCTCACGGGCACATCTCGCGAATAATGGACAACGGTGGTGGAACATGCTGACCATACGTACCTGACTCATCTCCTTGGCAGATGGATCCACTGGGATAAACCACAATCATGATCGAATGTTGGCCAGGAGAGGGGGCATTTTCACTGGTGATGGTTTGGTATCACATACTGATGACATGCACAGGGTGTTTGGGATAAAATGCACAGCCGCAACAGCATCGTTAGCGCTGACTTTGATGCTTGTTTACTTTCAGTTTGTTTGAAGCTACCTCTATTAAAGTGAGAAGAGTTATCCGACTGTGGACTTTGTTGTTCCCTTTCCGGTGAAGATGATACTACCTCGCTTTCAGGTGGCAGAGAATAGGCTGACACTGAGACTGAGAAATTAGAATCCAAGATAACTTTAATTTCTCCAAACCTACTGCAGTTGTTTTTGATTCTCAGAATTAGTTTAGACCTTTATCCAAAACCAAATTATTACTATGTAAGACTATAAAGAAATTTTGATACTAGATTGCTATAACTTTATATTTTCTCTAACAGGGGAAGTATCATTTTCAACCTGTTTAAGTAATGCATTGTCAAAGTAATTATGAGGATTGGATGAGGTAATACCTAAAACCACATTTTTATGAGTATGAAAACAATTCCAACACTTTCACTATGTAGTTTAGATAAAAACTAAATTCTCCAGTTTGTTATCTCCCAAATAATTTTCATATTAAGAATCTACATATTCTCTTAGACAGATGTACAACTGCAAAATATCACCATTTTAAGCAGCTCTCCAATTACTGTTTTCTTTCTAACACCCACATTAATTCCACTGTGTTCTACAACTGATTTTGAAAATTTCTGGAAATGGAGAAAACATGTTGACTAGATCATCATGTTTTTGCTTGCGCTTTTCATGATAGTGGATGCTATAAATAGCTATGGAAGTTTATTGTTTCATTATGCTGTTTTTTTGTTTTCAAATATGTTTTGTTCTCAAGATTGATATTTTATTCTTGAAAGCTGGTTGTAAGATACTATATGAATAGATTAAATTAATGGAATAGCTGACATCTGCATGCTTAACTTTATTGCACATGGTTCCAGAAAATAGTATACAGTATGTGTGTAATTTTTAGTACTTAAAGAAGTCCCACTTATAGCAACACTTTATTATTTAGAAATATCTTTATATACTTTATTATTTCTTCCTATGCTGAAACACAAAAATAACAATCAATGAAATATACTCATTTAAAGGATGCCTGATTCTTATGATAGTCATATTATGAAGGCCTGACCAAAAAGAGAAGTTTACAACAGGCATGATTCCAGGGACAGAGCATTCCAAAGTGTGAGTGCTGCCAAAAAGAGTAACTGTATTTTTTCATCTATGAGATGCACTCCCCCCCCAAAGTGTGTGGAGATATGTCTGTGCGTCTCATAGAGTGAATATTGCCAAATCCCTGACCACCTGCTGGCCCCCACCCTTCGACCACTGCCTCCCAGCAATTTGCTTCCTTGCAGCAAACAGAAAACAGCCTGGTCAGCTTCAGCACAGCCGGATTTATTATTTTTTTATTTATTAAATTTATACCCTGCCTCTCTTGCCCAGTCAAGGGGAAGTCGAGGAGGCTTACAACATAGCTAAAAATATAATAAAATAAGATAAACATCATAAAAGCATTAAAATAAAGTATAAAACTCGAAACTATTAAAACCACAGTCATACAACACACATACAATCATTATTACAAGTGAGTCATCAGTTCCATGCCCGCCGACAGAGCCAGGTATTCACAGCTCTGCGGAAGGCCAACAGATTTGGGATGGTCCGGATCTCCATGGGGAGCTGGTTCCAGAGGGCGGGTGCAGAGGGCGGGTGCAGAGAAGACCTTCAACCATGGGCCTGCCAGCCGGCATTGCTTAGCTGACGGGACCCATAGGAGACATGAGGTGGCAGAAGGCGGTCTCGAAGGTACACCGCTCCTAAGCCATGAAGGGCTTTAAAAGTTGACACTAGCAACTTAAATTGCACCCAGAAGATTATTGGAAGCCAGTGTAGCTCATGAAGGAGTAGTGTTATGTGGGTGCACCGAGGTACACCCTTAATCACTTGCGCAGCCGCATTCTGGACCAGTTTGAGTTTTCGAGTGCTCTTCAAGAGCAGTCCCATGTAGAGCGTGTTACAGTAATCTAATCAAGAAGTGACACGGACATGAATGACTCTAAGGAGAGCCTCCTGGTCCAGGAAGGGGCACAGCTGGTGCAACAGGCAAACCTGTGTGTAAGTTCCCTTGGCCACAGCCACCAAATGATGTTCCAATTGCAGCTGCGGATCCAAGAGAACTCCCAAGTTGCATGAGCAGCTGATTGGCGGTTGATGCTAGGTGCATCTTATAGTCTGAAAACTATGGTATCTGTGAACATTTGCCAGGTGTCATTCAGCAATCCTCAGTATAGTATATGCAGCAGAACATGCCCTGATGATATCTGTGATGGACCAGATCTATAATGACAAAAGTGATCTGATATGTATCCAGGTCTCAGGCTGTTTACAGACTTTTGTGTTGAAACCAAAACTTTGAATCTGGTTTGGTAACTAATTTGGCAACTAGTGCATTTCCTTCAACAAAGGTGTATCATATGTGAAGTACCTCATTTAGCAATCTGTCCACATATATACTGCTTCACTGTGAACTTACCTGGTATTTTCAGGCAATATCACAAGGAAATGATCAGGGAAGAAAGGCGGGGTATAAATCTAATAAATAAATAAATAATAATAAAATAATAGGATCATGTCTCTAGATACTTTATAGCAATAGCACTTAGGCTTATATACCACTTCACAGTGCTTTACAGCCTTCTCTAAGTGATTTACAGAGTCAGCATATTGCCCCCAACAATCTGGGTCCTCATTTTACCGACCTTGGTAGGATGAAGGCTGAGTCAGCCTTGAGCTGTGAGGCTCGAACTCTTGGTAGTCAGCAGAACTAGCCTGCAATACTGCAATCATCAGGAGATGGTGGCTTAGATTAATTTATTCATTTTACTTGGTTTAACTGCCACTTCAACTGCAAATACAACCACGTGATTTCTTAAATGGAGTAGTAAAATTAAAGTAAACCACAAGAAAGTATAATTGATTACTTTTCAGACAAAGAACAAGCAATAACCAAATAATGACATTTTCCTGTAGATGGGATCAGTACATCGCATCAGAATATTTCATCTGAAGAGGAATGATGTTGCAGAAAAAAGGAGGTGGTGGAAGAGCAGGAATCCACAGTGTGTGGAAAATGTTGCAGATAGCCAGGTGATAAGCCATATAGGGAATTTAAGGTGACAATTAGATTTGAATTGCACCCAGAAGTCAAACTGTATTAAGTGTAACTTTTTAATGTTAGTTGTTCATCACTGATTGATCTGAGGTATTTTAGATCAGCTGTAATTTGTAGGTGGTCTTCAAGAACAGCCTCATGTACAACATGTTGCAACAGTCTAAATGAGAGAAGTTTCTAATCTTTGATCCTCTGGTCCTCAAATGGCTTATCATTATAAAAACTTGCTGAAAAAAAAACCACTGCCTTGATTTGCTTATAGAATACTAACAATATGCAACATGCACATACTTTTGCCTGAAGGTAATTCAATAAAGGAGTTGCCATAGAGAAGGAATGTCATTTATCTACACTCCAAGCCTCAGATATTAAAAAAATTATCCTGAGAAAGACTAGAGATGAAAGTAAAATAATATTATAAGGTTAATATTATAATTAAAATTATAGAAATATAGAATCATAATTGTTAAGATTAGAATATAGTAATATAGAAATGTAATTAACATAGTTTAAACATCGAAATGTACTGATCATTGAATATACACAATTTATAACCTCTAGCAACACAAAGTTTGATGTTTGGATGATGTTTTGTAACAAAATAAAAAATAAAAAAAACTTTTTTTAAAAAAAGTTACTATCAGCACTATGTTAATAACTATGTTATAACTTTCAAACTCTATTTTTTCATGTTCATTGACTGCACTGGCAGGCAACCACATTTATCATTTTGAGAAATAAATAGCCTTTTAAAAGAAAGATAACTTTTAATAAAAAGTATATCAAACTGCAACTAATACTTGATTCTGCATTTTGTTGTTTCTGATGGTTTTATCAGTGGAAATAATATCTGAAAATATTGAATTTATCAGATCTGAACACCCAATCAGAAAAACCACCCTGCCTGGAAAATAGCATCTATTTTCTTAGATGCTACTTTATTCATTCTTAGGACCTTGGTTAGGACCTGAATTGTTAAGTTTCCACCAGGCTTAGACTGTGAATATAACTATTAATTATCCACATATAATAATGATTATGTGATATTCATAATATAATAATATCCATGTTTACTTGCTCACTAAGTTGGACCTTGAGCACTCAGGGTTATAATAGTTCTGGTCTTGTTTATAAGACTAAAGACAAGTTTTCAAAAACCATAATGGTGACATAAACAATGACCTCAGTGCCCTTATGGGGGAAAGCAAATCTTTTTCACAGTGATATTTTAATTAAATAATAACTGGACTACTGCACAGAATTTTCTTTAGAGTAGTTAGAACTGCAACCAGTCCAGAATTTGATGGAAGAGGCTGCTAAAAGGGAAAGCATGAACGAAAGAAACAACTCTTTTACTGCAAAACTTTACTCTCTTGCCATATAGAATTCAAAATGCTATTGCTGGTCCTTGGAGCTGTTGTTAAAAGAACTGAATTTAATGTCTGAAAGATTTCTTCTCTATATTAACCTCTTCCACCTGATGAGATCCTCCTATACTAACATCTCCAGAAATTTACTCAATTGGGACTAGAGAAAAAGCCTTTTTTTGGCTAAATCTAGGATATGATACTGTCTTCTATGATGAACTGAGCTTGGAAAGCAACCAATGTCTTGTACAGTTGTTTTGACTCAGGGGAAGGTACTGCCTCCTAGAGGCAAAACATATCATTTGAACTGCTTCATTATGGGCCAGAGGCAATTTTCAGGCTACTAGGGACGAGCTATAAAAAGGACACTGCAGTATGCCTTGATATTATCAGGGCATATATCTCTGATGCTGGGTGACCTTACTTGATGCATGAGCACAACTAGTTTTACATCTCTAGTTGATTAAAATAAAATCAGTCACTGATATAATATAGCTATTTAATGTCAATATCAGAGCTACGTTTTTGGGCTGTAACAGTTATGACTGCATTTATACTTTTTTACATTTATGGTTGCTGTTTATGGTTGCTGTTTTGAGAAAGTATTTTCATATCAGGTGCTAAACAATTATGTCACAGCAAACTTTATTGTTAATTACCTTGAATTCTTACAAAAGTTTCAATAGCATAAGCAATTCAAACATAGTTTTTTAAAAAAAAAATAAGATTAAGATGTCTTTTAAAATTTGAGCACTACAAAATAAAAGTTAAATAATGAATGAAGGAAAAGTTATATGGGAAAAATCGCTGTGAGGAATTCTAATTTCCTCCACAATTTGAGTGTGGAATAAATGCTCCTTTTACTATTAAAAACTCAACTTTTCTTCTAGAATTTATAAAACTACAAATTCTGAAACAGAAGATTTGGACTATAGCCAGGAAGATGTAAGTGGCCAAATTAGGAACAATCCTAACAGAAAGTCTTTTTCTCTTAGTTACTTTAGTCTCTTGCTTCCTTTCTTTAATTTCTCTTCTGCTCTATCTGTTTACTTGTATGTATCTGCAATTCTATTTCATCTTGAATTATCATTTCATTTTCAATTCATCATAAAGCAGAATGAATTTGGAATTTCAGACCACATATCTTGCCAATGGTCATGTTCCTGGCTACTATTTTGTTAAATGTTCTATTTGAATTGAGAATATGTGAAATATTTAGTTTAATGACATTCCTCTCCTATCCCAGTAGAGTTGGATAGATTATAGATCACAGATTTCCAACAAACACACTGTTTATTACATTCCAGATCACACTTCCCAATATAAGTAAGTTTGATGCCGTTTCCTTGGTTTCTTCTTCCTATACTTTTCTTTCTCTGGCATTTGTTTCCATTGTACCTGGTTACCTTAT
>JANHGC010001281.1:40180-72162 GCA_027560395.1 Boaedon fuliginosus | reverse complement strand
GCTAAACTACTAGAGTTCCCCCTAACAGGGGAAATGAGGCGGGGTATAAATTTAATAAAATAAATAAATAAAATAAATAAACAGATTCTTTTTTCACAAAGTCTGTTGGGTCAGTAGGTTTTGACACATAACTGCTAACTGATAACACAGTTAATCTGTCTCATGTGTACCTTGGATCTATACAAACTACACTGTCTTCTGCCCCCTTTTCCATCTACCATCTTAATTTAAACCCTCCATCAGTGAAGGGCCTCCATACATCTGGTGAAGGGAGCAGCAGTTCACAAAAGCTTATATCCTTTAATAACATTTTGAGTCAGAAAAGATGACTGCACTTACAAGCAAGCATCCCACCATCATGTGGTTGCCATTTGCAATGTTTCCTGTGAGCTTCTTCAGAAAGTCAAACTGCTGCCATCTGCTGAGAAGTCTGTATCAAACTCCCAGCAGGATTTTCAGCCCCAGAGCAGAGAGACCACACTGGGGCTGAAAAAGACTGAAAGTGGTTAGTACAAAAATCCTCTCTGGGGTTGGAAACCCTGCTTGTATTTCAATGTGCTTCTTTTTCAGACCAGAGCAGAAGGAGTTTCAGTACTTTTTAGAATGAACACATATGTTGGCCTTAAAGGTTAATCTGTTTTAAACTGTTTTAACATTATGGTTTTACCTTTATTTGTCAGACGATTTCTGACATAGGATTTGGAAATATTTTGTAGATGTTGCAAAATGGGTTTAAATACAAGAGATAGATATTATTTAATGTGCCAATTGAAAAATTGGCATAAAATATTGATATAAATAAAATTATAAGATAGTAATGGCAATTTGCACTATTCTCTCTAAACATCCCAACTGAGTAAAACCATCCACAATATAAACATTCAATAGTATTTTTAAGCTGATTAAATGCAAGTTCCTCAATCTTTGTATGAAAATGACATCGTGGATTTTCATTATTTTAGGCAAATGATGTGTCTCAAAGTATTTCATCATAACTATTCAATATTTTCACCTGAAGAGACATCTTCTTTTTTTCTGATCATATGGTCCTTTGTAAATTTTACACGTTGATGAGCTTCTATACAGGTTTTGCAAAGCCATTCTCCACATTCCACACAGAACCCAACAGCACTAGAATTGTCGTCACAACTGGTGCATACCTAGAAGCAAGAAAAATGTTATCTTCAAATGTTCACATCTTGACATATTCTGGAAATTACCAAATGCACAACATAGTACCCTACACTGAATGTAAATCAAACTATGCTGCAAAGAGGAAAAGGTGGAAGTGACATACCTGTTCAGTTTTCTCATCAGAGCTGCTTGGTACTTCAGATGTATCTTTGACAAAGTAGTTATCTACCAAATCTATTTGTCTGCATTCCTGGCGACAAATTGGACATCTGATAACACCAACTGCAACCAAAAGAGGATATTTCTTATACTTTTCTAGATTTTGTTTTGTTTTCTAGATTTTTTTATTAAACTGAAGATTGATCATATTTTTCTTTATTTTTTCTAAATCTGGGCAAAGTGTGCCCAACGATAAAAATATACTTTCCTCTTTGAGGCACTTATGCATTCAAAGACCCTTACAAGAGCTCAAGAGTTTCGAGAAAGTTATTAGGAAGGGAACTAATTTAACTTTGGGGAGCGAGGGGGGGAGAGATCCCTACAGATGACAAAGTGACCTAAGAGAAACTACTTTTTCAAATCCTATTGGCTCACTGGAAACCACTAGAACAGACATCCAGATCCTAGGGCATTAAAGCTTTAAAGGTACCTTGTTTCTCAGAAAACACGACTCACCCCAATAAACCCAACCCTAATTTTTTGCGGGTAAGCCCAATATTACCCCCATCTCAAAAATAAGCTGGGGATTTTTGCGGCCTTTATGTGTCTGGTATCCCTGACTTCTGAGTCCGACAGTGCGTTCTTCTCCTCCCTCAAAAAAAGTAGGACCCTCCTCAAAAATAAACCCAAGTACTTATTTTCAAGTCTAAAAGAAAATAAGACTCAATCTTACTGTCGGAGAAACACGGTAACAATCAACTCTTTCAATTGCATTCAGAAAATAACTGAAGCTTCTGAAGTGTTACATGGAATCCAATATTATTTTTATGATCTCCGCAAGGGCAGTCCCATGTGATGCTGTACTAGTCTAAATGAGAGTGATTAAGTATGTGCTAAATAGGGCCTCTGGATATGTAAGATCATACCTGGCAGGCTATACATAATTGAGAAAAGAAAAGGGTCTTCTATCCACAGCTTCCATCTGCTTTGAATATAGAAGTTGAATCTCCAGCTGAATTCCCAAACAATAAACTGATGTTGTTTATGGAACTGCAACCCCATCCAGAACCAAAAATAGTAAACTGAGTACCCAGCAACATAGGCAGGGAATTTATGGATTGAGAAGGTTCTTGAATGTATTCAATGTCTCAGAGAATGTGGAAGAACAGGCACTAAAATACGACAGGAATCTGAGAGTGGGTCATACACAGACTTAGAAGAGTCAACGGTTGAGACTAATCCAGCCCTCAATATTCACCCCCAATGCCAAGTCATTTGGTAGCCCTAGAATCCAGTTGTTACTATTGATATCCAGGAATGTAATAAGACCAATCCATGATTTTACAGTTGACCAAGACTTTGATAGATCTAGAGGGGATATTTCCTTCTCTACCCATCTGGGTTGCATATCAGCCACAAAGCAGGATAGAGTGGGTACAAATTTCAAAACCTTTATGGCTTCCAAAGACTCTATTTCACAGTTAACCAGATGTGAGGTTGTCTGTTTGAGGCTGCAGTCTAGGCAGAGTTAGGTTGTTACCCTACAACCCTCCTTTCTGGGCAGTAACATCTCTGCCAGAAATGCTGAGTTTGTACTGGATCAATAGTAGAATCAGCAAGGGGCCGGGGCTGTAAGTGCGACGGCATGTGTTTCCAGGGAGCACTCTCTGAAACCGTCAATTTCCAGTCCTTTGGGGGCTCTTGGAAGCCGAATTTGCCCTGTTGGGGTGAAGAAAGGAAGTGCACATCCTATAGGCTACAGGGAGCAAATGCAAGCTCCCTGGCCGAATCGGGAAAGTCACTTCTTCAGGGACAAAGAAGAGCAGCCATAACAAGCCACTTCAAACCCAGGCCAGCCACCAACAGAAGGGGGAAACAGAACATGTCAGATATGCGTGAGGAGGCTTAAATGGACAACAATTCTATGTTTGAAGTTGGAAGAGCACCCTGAATTAGACTAACTTTAAGAATGTGAGTTAAATTGTGTGGAAGTGGCAATGAGAGCGATGGTGGAAAAGTTGGATTGTGACAAGAAGATCAACTGAGAGGAGTGCTTTGAAATATTGGACTTTCTGTTAATCACATTTTTGGACTTTGCTTTTTCTCTCCTTTTTGCGGGGAAGATTGGGGTCATTTTTTAAATTTCTTGTTGGTGTGTGGAGTTGAAGCAATCTGGGTTGAAACATCTTTTGGATTTTTCTATGTTGCATTTAAACTTTTTCCTCTTCTTCGAATGAACAATGGCGGGGCATAGAAGAGGCATAGAAGGGGAACAAAACTCTGCTGCCATCTAGAGGTGAGATTTAAAGACTAAATGAAAGCCCAAGAGAAAGTTAAAGTTAAAAGTTACAAGATAGCAAATGACTTTCGAATACAGTTGCACTGAGGAGAAAGCCACAACAGAACTGTGTTGAAAGACTGAGAGAACAGGCAGATAAGAGAAAGTAAAGAACTGGCAAAAGATTTATTTCTCTTGGGACAGCTTTGGATTTGAGTACGTAGGTGGCTTTTGCAAAGACTGGTGGATTTTTAGACTGACTGGAGAGTTTTTTCTTTCTTTTGAACTTTTAATAAGTGGGAATTTTCTTTTCTGTTTTGGAGTATTGGATTATTGACCCAGTATTTTTGATTTTTGACTCATGGTATGGAATTGCTTATTTCTTTTTTTCTTTTTTTTCTTTTTTGGTCTCCTGGAATCTGATTTTTCCTCCCCCACCCCACCCCCTATATTTTATTTTTATTTTACTTCCTTTTGGAATTATATTTTGGAATTGGACTTTGTCTCATCTTTGGATTTTTGGATTTGATTTAGTGGATATACCTTGTTCTTTTTTCTTTTTCTTTTTTGGATAAACTTTGTGGACCATTGTAGATTACAATTTAATAAGACTTGCATTATAAATCGATTGGGATTATATTTTGGATTGATTATTCATGACTGGTGATCACATATTTGGATTTATTTTAACCCCTTTCAGAATTCTATTTTGGAATTGGATTTTTGCTTTTTGAATTGGACTTAGTGGATATACCTTGTTCTTTTTTCTCTCATTTTCTTTTTGGGTAAATTTTGTGACCCATTGTGGATTACAACTCAATAAGATTTGGATTATAAACTGATTGGGATTACACCTTGGATTGTTCATTCATGACCAGCGATCACATATTTGGATTACACTTTTGGAAAATAACTAGAAAAAGGATCGTGGCTTCAACCTCAGTTCCATCACAAAAGAGTCTAAGCCCTGGGTCTCAACGCTCTATAGAATCAATGCTTCAACAGGAGGTGAATCAGTCACAACAAGAGGCAAAGACAGTGGCTATGTTCCAAGTTATAATGGATAGCATAGAGCCCATGAAAGGGGACATGAAAGACATGAGAAAAGACATGGGCAATATGGATGAAAAATTAGAGAAATTTCGACAAGTTATGGAGGAAAATGAACGTTGAATACAAACAGTTGAAGAGAAAGCCGACCAAATTGAGAAGCACATAGGAGAGACTGACTGTAAATTTGCACAAACAGACCAAGAGAAGGATAGGATCATAGCAATGTTGGAGATGGATAAGGCTGATTTGTTTCTTCGATTCTAGAACATGGAGGAAAAGGGGGGGAAATTTAGCAGAGACAGGGCTAACAGGGTTGCTAGCTGGGGTGTTGGAGGTAACTCAGGATAACATGTAGAGAGAGGTTAAAGAAATTTTCTGGGTCCACACAAGATAGACAATGACACAAATTACCGAGAGGTTCATATATGGTTTGCAAGAAAATCAATAAGAAACTAAATATTACAGAAGGTGAGGGATGAATCGATGATCTATAAAGAGAAGGAAATAAAAGTCTTAAAGCAAATTCCAAGAAGAATTAGAGATAAAAGAAGAGATTATCAGTTTTTGACTAAACAATTGAACAGGGGTAAATTTTAGATGGTTGATCCCAGAGGGAGTGTTAGTTACATGGATGCAAGATAGGCATAGGTTAGATTCAATAGAGAAAGCAGAAGCTTTTTATTATGAGTATTTGCAACCAATTGGAGAAGGGGGCCTAGAGGAGAAGAGGGAAGATGGACAACAAGGAGAACAACTAGGAGAGAAGGAGACACAACAGGTAAAGTATACAGACCAAAGGGCGAGACCCAAAGAACCAAGAGAGACAAGACCAACCAGAGCAGCAAGTTCCAAATACAAATAATTATGGAAGAAGAAATAAAAGTTAATCAACATAAATGGACTAAATTCAGCAATAAAAACTAAAAGGACTTTCAGTAAGTTACTGAAACTGGACATAATGTCGCACCTATTCGGCACGACACACAACTGGGAGGACGACCTTACTTGCACATAATTTGTTTACAAGAAGTACATATTAAAAAGCAATACAATAAGATATTAGACTACTTGAAGCTTAAAAAAATATACACATCTTTGGCGCAACAAAACAAGAGACATGTAGCAATATATATTAAGGACACATTAAAATCTGAACTAATTTATACAGACAAAGAAGGAAGAGTTTTGATGGTGGAGGTAGCGATGAGTGGGAAACAAGTCTTCTTGTGGCAATCTACATACCGAATACTGGACAAGATGAGTTTTACAGAAAGTTACACAAAAAATAATTGAACTAGGCTATGAAAACATATGTATAATGGGTAACTTCAATGCAACTGTTGATGCAAATTTGGACTATAAAACAGGAGTTGTAAAAAAGAAGGATAGAAGAATACTTCCAAAAAGCATTTTTCACAATGGTGGACAAACTGGGCATTCAAGATGCTTGGCAAGAAATGCACCCCAATAAAAATCAATATACTTTTTACTCAAATAGGCACTTATCGTGGTCCAGAATAGATATAATGTGGGTGTCAACAAAGCTCATAACAAATCTACAAGAAGTAAATACAGAATTGAATACATGGACAGTTCACAACCCAATAGTTGCTACCTGGAAAGGGAAAAGAAAACAGACAGGATGGACAATGAATCAATTTATCATGCAGGAAAAAGAATTTGTTCAGTTTATGGAAAGGGAATTGGACTTTTTCTTCAAAGAGAATAAAAAAAAGGATACATCGATACAAAATGTCTGGGATACAGCCAAAGCTTTTATAAGAGGTTTGGCAATAACATACATGGCAAAGAGAAATGAGAAAAGAAAACTAGCCCAAAAAACTTTAGGGAAGGAATATAGATCCTTGGAGAGCGAACTACAAAGAAACCCACATAAAAAAAGACATTACAAATCGAATGGACTGAAAAAGACATAAATTGATTTTGTTAGAAAATGAGGAACTAGCACAGAAAATCAAAGGCACAAAACAATATTTTTTTTTAGAATACTAACAAACTGGGAAGATGGTTGGCATATAGTCTAAAAGAAGAAAAAGAAAAGAAATTGATATACTAGCTTAGGGATGGTAAAGGAATGCTACACGACTCGAATGAAAGGAAAAGGAAAATTGCACAAGAGTACTATGAGAAGCTGTATCAGCAAGAAATTACATCGAACGATAAAATAGAACAGTATTTGCAAGAGGTAGAAATACCAATGACATCAGACTTAAAGAAAAGAATGTTGGAGGAGAAAATAACAATAAAGGAGCTGATGGAAGCAATTAAAAGACAAAAGAATGGCAAAACACCAGGCCCAGATGGATTACCAGCTGAACTGTATAAAACTTTTTAAGATGTATTAAGTAATCCACTATTGCACATCTTTAACAACCTTTTGGAGAATGCAAAGGTGCCAAACTCGTGGTTGGAGGCATTTATTACACTTTTACCAAAAGAAGACTCAGATTTACAACAGATAAAGAACTATAGACCAATATAACTATTAAATGTGGACTATAAAATATTTGCCTCAATAATAGCGGAAAAACTAAAAAGATTGCTGTCTGAATTTATACACACTGACCAAAATGGATTTCTACCTAAGAGGCAAATTCGAGATAATATGAGGACAATCTATACTACGAGATGCATCCGGAAAAATGATGGCTTTGATCTTCCTGGATGCACAGAAGACGTTTGACAATGTGAACTGGAAATTTATGTTATCACAATTGAAATTAATGGATTTTGGGGATAGATTTGTTAAAATGATTGAGGCAATTTAGGTTAAACAGTCTGCAAGAATAATTTTCAATGGAGAAATGACGGAGATTAATATCCCGAAAGGGACAAGACAGGATTATCCACTGTCACCATTACTATTTGTCCTAACATTGGAAGTTTTGAATAGAAATATTAGAGAGGACAAGGAGATTAAAGGGCTGAAAATTAAGAAGCGTATAAATTACAGGCATTTGCAAATGATTTGGTTTTTATCTTGGAGGATCCAAAAGAAATAGGACCTAGGCTGTTAAAACGAATAGGGGAATATGGTGAAGTAGCAGACTTGAAAATAAACAAAGAAAAAACCAAGATACTCGTAAAAAATGTCACAGAGAAACAGAAAAGATAATTAAAAGGAGATGTTAGAAATACAGATTAAGAAGGTTAAATACTTGAGGATATACTTAACAGCAAGAGTGGGGCAATTATGGATGATAACTATAACAAACTAACACAGAGTATTTCAACATGACAATGATCCCAAACACACCGCCCGGGCAACGAAGGAGTGGCTTTGTAAGAAGCATTTCAAAGTCCTGGAGTGGCCCAGCCAGTCTCCAGATCTCAACCCCATAGAAAACCTTTGGAGGGAGTTGAACGTCTGTGTTGTTCAGCTACATCACTGCTCTAGAGGAGATCTGCATGGAGGAATAGGCCAAAATACCAGCAACAGTGTGTGAAAACCTTGTGAAGACTTACAGAAAACGTTTGACCTCTGTCATTGCCAACAAAGGATATATAACAAAGTATTGAGATGAACTTTTGATATTGACCAAATACTTATTTTCCACCATAATTTGCAAATAAATTCTTTACAAATCAGACAATGTGATTTTCTGGATTTGTTTTCTCATTTTGTCTCTCATAGTTGAGGTATACCTATGATGACAATTACAGGCCTCTCTCATCTTTTTAAGTGGGAGAACTTGCACAATTGGTGGCTGACTAAATACTTTTTTGCCCCACTGTATTTATGATGATTTCAGTGTCCTGGGGTCATGTGAAACCCTTTGCTACCTTCTTATAAGCAAAGTCAATGGGGAAGCCAGATTCATCTAACAACCATGTTACTAACTTAACTACTGGAGTAATTCACTTAACAAACTCTGGCAAGAAAGGTTGCAAAATGGGGCATAACTCACTTAACAAGTGTCTTGCTTAGCAATGGAAATTTTGGGCTCAATTGTGGTCATAAATTGAAGACTACCTATAATCTAAGACCTGCATTAAGTGTATGTGACACCATTTCTGGAGCCTCCCACTTTAGATAGGGCTGCAACTAATATACCAGCAGACCTCCAAAGCTCCTATCTAAGAGAAGCCATAAGTCCAAAATGATTCCAACATTATTAATATTGGAGAGCTCCAATCTGCAAAGAGTAGTTCAAGACCTCAGTGCCACTCTGGCTTGGCACAGGATATAAATGTATAGCTGAACTACAGCAGCACACTAAACTAATAAATTATTCTCCCAATGGCTTCATACAAAAGTTAAACAGCAGAAGGAAAATAATAAAACCTGAAGGACTGTAGTACGGTAGTTTCTTTTTGACAAACAATATCAACACAGAATTCCATGAGGATTAAAAGCTTTCACTGCAGGATATAGAATCTGGAACTTTTCTAAAATGATAGAATTGAAAAAAGAGTTTGATTCAGAAGAACAATGAAATGAATATTTTATAACTGTATAAGAATGAAAGGTAGTATGTTACTCCATGATATTAAGCACACAGCTTCTGTAATTTCAAATTAAAAAATTTTAACGACCTGAATCTCTCTTAAAAACAACTAAGGCTGAAACAAATTGACTGTCACCTTATACTTCATACTATATACTTTACAGTAACCACATAATTAATCCCAGTGGAATTTCATATACAGTTGAGAAAAAGTTGAGGGACAATTAAAAATATTTTATAAATCTTATAATTAATTTCAATGCTAGAAAGAAAACATTGTTCTCACTATAAAACTGCCTTGTGAATTAGAAAATAAAATTATTCAATGAACAATTACATTAACTATTTTAAAATGGGGGGAAAACAATCATTTTATTGGTTATGTTGTTGTTAGTTATGAAGTCGTGTCCAACCCATCGTGATCCCATGAACAACATTATTCCAGGCCTTCCTGTCCTCTACCATTCCCGGGAATCCATTTAAGCTTGCAATGACTGCTTCAGTGACTCCATCCAGCCACCTCATTCTTTGTTGTCCCCTTCTTCTTTTGCCCTCAATTGCTCCCACCATTAGGCTCTTCTTCAGTGAGTCCCTCATGAGGTGGCCAAAATATTTGAATTTCATCTTCAGGATCTGGCCTTCTAAAGAGCAGTCAGGGTTGATCTCTTCTAGGACTGACCGGTTTGATCACCTTGCAATCAAAGAGTCTTTTCCAGCACCATAGTGCAAAAGCCTCAATTCTTTGACTCAGCCTTCCTTGTGGTCCACCTTTCACAGCCATACATTGCAACTGGGAAATCCATAGCCTTGACTATATGCACTTTTGTTGGCAGGGTGATGTCTCTGCATTTTAGTATACTGTCTAGTATGCTTGCCATAGCTTTCCTCCCCAGGAGCAAGCGTCTTTTAATTTCTTGGCTGCAGTCCCTATCTGCAGTGATCTTGGAACCCAGGAGAATAAAATCTGATACTACCTCCATTTCTTCCCCATCTATTTGCCAGGAATAGAGAGGGCCAGATGCCATGATCTTAGTTTTCTTAATGTTGAGTTTCAAACCAACTTCTGCACTCTCCTCCTTCACCCACATCAAGAGGCTCTTTAGTTCCTCTTCACTTTCTGCCATTAGAGTAGTATCATCTGCATATCTGAGGTTGTTGATATTTCTCCCTGCAATCTTAATTGTGATTCATCTAGCCCTGCCTTTCTCATGATGTGCTCTGCATATAAGTTCAATAGGCAAAGTGACAGTATTCAGCCTTGCCGAACTCCTTTCTTAATTCTGAATCTATTAGTGATTCCGTATCGAGTTCTCCCTGTTGCTTCTTGAACCACATATAGTTTGCTCAAGAGGCAAATAAGATGGTCTGGTACTCCCAACTCTTTAACAACTTGCCACAATTTGTTGTGCTCCATCCAATCAAAGGCTTTAGCATATTCAATGATCCATGGAGTTTTCATGGCAAAAATACTGGAGTGGGTTGCCATTTCCTTCTCCAGTCTTGGGTGGTGCTGCCCAGCATAGCTCATAGCTTCATTGTGCTAGGCAAGCCCCTTCGCCATGACAAGGCAGTGATCCATGAAGGAGTTTTATTGGTACAGTCAAAAAATAAAAATAACAATTTCTCAGAATACACAGTTTTAATAAATTTGTTTTCAAATATTGAGTGTACGAAAATTCTTATTAAAAAAGTGAAAAGGAGATAATGGAAAATTTTCCAGATTGGGAACATTTAAAAATACTGGATCAGAGTGGGTTAAATCAGAATTCTGCTTTCTAAAAGAACCATCTAAGTGCTTTCATAAAGCTTCACAAGAATATAAAAATGAACCAGAACTCTCATCTGTTTGCTCTGCAACAAGTGATATTCATAAAAATCATAGAATGTGTGAATTTGAAGAGACTTTAGGTCACCTATTGTAAACACCTACAAGACAGGATTTACATTGCAATTCAAAATGAAAAATTCACATATTAATTGCCTGATCTTTTCATTAATTTGGCCATATAAATCCAAGCTAGGGGACATTATCATATCTTGCAGCAGCAAATATTAAATGTTAATTAAATAGTGTGAAGTGTTCATCTTTTAATGAGGTGCTAGTACTGAGAGCCTAAATATTTTATTCACACCATGCCTAAATGCACAAATTGCTAACAAGAAACAAAACAAAAAAATCAGAAAGGTTGAAACAGAAACAGAAGCAGGAAGGGCTAGAAGACAGACTGTTCTTTGAAAATGTTTGCCAAGCTCCCGTGGATTTAATTAACCAATCTAAAAAGCAGAGACATCATCATGCCAACAAAAGTGCGTATAGTCAAAGCTATAGTTTTCCCAGTTGCAATGTACAACTGTGAAAGTTGGACCATAAGGAAAGGTGAACATCAAAGAATTGAGGCTTTTGCACTATGGTGCTGGAGAAGACTCTTGGATTGCAAGGTGATCAAACCGGTCAGTCCTAGAGGAGATCAACCCTGACCCTGACTGCTCTTTAGAAGGCCAGTTCCTGAAGATGAAACTCAAATACTTTGGCCACCTCATGAGAAGGAAGGACTCACTGGAGTAGAGCCTAATGCTGGGAGTGATTGAAGGCAAAAGAAGAAAGGGAGGACAGAGAATGAAGTGGTTGGATGGACTCACTGAAGCTCTCGGTCTGAGCTTAAATGGACACCGGGGTAGAGGACAGGAAGGCCTGGAGGAACATTGTCCATGGGGTCGCGATGGCTCGGACACAACTTCTCAACTAACAACAACAAAGCTTCATAATAGCTGGGATTAAAAAATATAACACTGATTTTTAGTGTATAAACTGTTGAAACTGTGCATTGCCAGAAATGCTCCCTGTGATATGCTGCTGTTATAAACTCAATCTTTTCTTCTTTAGGTTTATCCAATTCTCATACTCCTGTGAGGCCACCCAGTACATCTAGCACAGGCAGTAGAGGCAGGTGAGTTAACTGGCTACAAAAACAGGTTCTCAATTTTAAATGCTTGATGAATTTTCCAGAAATTGAGTACATAACTAGGAATATAAATTCCTACTCTAGTTGGCAGAACTAAAATAAAAAGGATTGCTGTGGTTCTTTGAATGAGAAGAGGTCTCTTCCCTTCCATTTATGTTTCTACTTAACTTCATGTGCCAGGTATTTATTTTCCCCTTGCATACATGTATAAATTACTCCATCTTCCAAACACAAAAAGGAATCAGGTAAAGAGATGGTGATGAGCTAAGAAGAATATATAATTGTATAGGAAAGTAAACAAGAAATGGAAGAAGGGGAAAAAATGGATGGAGATGAAGTGGAGGGAACAGGTAACTGAGTAGAGACAGGAAGGAAAGGATATGCTCTACTTAGATGTTACGGAAAGAATTAAATAGGATCTCTTTGTTTAGATTAAATAGGTGGGGTAGAAATGTGATGAATAAAATAAATAGATAAATCTCCCAAGCGGTAGCTGTTCTAGAAAGGCATCTATTTTGCATCAGCCTGGTCTGCAGCCAGTTTCTTTTCACCTCTGTACATATCTTTATTTTCAACAGCCTCTATTCTTAACATGGAATATGTAACTGCTTCTCCCCAATTTAATTCACTAGTAATTATTTTGTGGGGAAAACCATTAGATTTCCCAGGTAAATATAATAGGAAAAATACAAAAAGTGATACTTGTAACCTCATTCTACAGTACATTCTACAGTACATTCTACAGTACTTCAAGATGAAGACATTTAAGGTCCTTCTCAGACTAAATTTTCTCTCTGTGTTTTTTTTTCTTTTTTAATGCCACATTCACATTAATGCTAGATTTCTTCTAAAAGAAAAATACTCCATTAATAGACCTATAGGGAAAAAACTATTATGTACATCTTGGCCCATAGGGGCAAGGCCCTGTAAAAGGATAAAACAATCTGGCGTATTTCGGTGAGATCCATAAAATAATGGTTGTAAATTCTTTCAGGTCTTTTCCCTTGCTTTGGAGTATGGGAGCATACTTGCCAACTGGACTGTTACCATTTTTATTTCCTATAGCAATAAACATATTGACCTATTCCAGCATAATGGACAGCAAAAGATTATTTTTTCAGTTTTCGGTCAATATCCAGTTGTATTGGCATATCTTTTAGGCTTTAGACTCAGAGATTGACTTGTAAGTGTTCATAATATTGAAATACTGGATGAAGGAATTATCTACACACATGCACACACACCCTCTACATTATAAGAGGATTACAGTTGTGATAAATGGATATTGTCATTTCTGTAATAATTTATGTAGCTTGAAAGATTCCGAAAATAACATTTGCCTTGCAGACCTTTTATATACACCTGTATCTTCTCGTCATTCTACTTTATACTATTAACCTATAACCCTGGGGACCCCAAGCCCTGGTCCGTGGACTGGCACCGGTCCGCAGTATGCCAGCAACAGGCTATGCAAACAAGCAAAGCCCCATCCGCGGAATGCAGGCAGCATGGAAAATCCTTTCTCCATGGAAACGGTCCCTGATGCCCTAAAGGTTGGGGACTGTTACTATAACCCACTGCTAGAGTTCCTTCACTTCTGTGTACTATATTTGCATCTTGACATCTTGGTTTTATGGTGTCACTATCCCACCACTGTTAATATGTGTCAGTCTACAGGGAACTAACAGATCAAGATAAAATACAGATATATAGTTTCTAAATTGGAAATTAGCACATTACTGTATGTGAAATTATATTGTATTTTTATTGCGAAAACAATTGCTTTGTTTTGGACCCCCCCTGCTTTTTTGCTGCTTATATATTTTTGAAAGAATTTTAATTAATTACATAAACAAATGCTTTCATAAAGACGAGCTAAACTTTTTGAAATAAACCTGACTTTAAAACACAAAACTAATGAAAATAATCAGTGATATAATTTACTTTTGAAAATTTCTATTGCTAAAATAAACATTTGTTATTTGCAGAAAAAAATATTTGAAAATAAACCTTACTGTTCCAGGCAGAATGTTTAAAGTGCAGAGGGTTTTTTTCTCAATAGTTGTTTTAGATGTCATTTTTAGGATTCTACAGGTCTAATTTCTTATTAAGGACATACTATGCTTTCATAAATTAAAAAAAATGAAAATTTAATATACATATGTATATTAAAAATGAAGAATTTAACAAATAAAAATATTAATTGCAGAGTTACTTCTGTTGATTTCATTATTGAATAATTATGTTCCTTACACACTTTTTGAAGGAAGGATTTTATTAAGTTAGGAAATGTTTATTTCTCAGAATTTTAGCAGAGGGATGTTTAATTTGTATAACTTCTGTACTTTTCAGTTGTGGCTCATCAGGCAGAACCGTTGAGAAGAACAATATTAGCTTTAAATCTGACCATGTAAAAGTAAAGCAAGAACCTGGCACAGAGGAAGAGGTGTGTGGTTTTTCAGGACCCGTGAAGCAAGAAAAAACAGAAGATGGCAGAAGAAGTGCCTGCATGGTAAAATTCTATTTCTGTGTTATACCATTTTGATACAGGATTTCTAAGCAGTGGGAAGAATTGAAGACATCTGTTACTTTCTACAGAGTAGCTGCTATTTCCACAGAGATTATTATAGTACTAGAAATATTTAAGAATTCTATTTTAGTACCATGTTTGGTTTTCCTTGAGCTTGTCCTTGATTAGAAAACTAGATAACCATGTTGCTTTGGTTCAGGGGTGGGTTTCAACGGTGTTCGGTCGGCTTTTGTTAAAAAAAAAATAAAAATCTGGGGGACCCTCCCACCTGCCCGGAAGCGGAAAAACAGCTGAGGCGCACTGCTGCCGATCAGCTGTGCTGCAGACAGAGTGAATAAAGGTAGATATAGTGTCCGGGCAGGTGGGAGGGCCAAAAAAAATTATTATTACTTTTGTTTACAAAAGCCAACCAAACCGGTTCGCTAGCACTGGCTGACCTTAACAAACCCGCCCCTGCTTTGGTTCATAAATCAAACTAAGATAAAGGGCAAACTAAGGTGCTTGGCTCAGTATGAACCAACTGTTGTTAATTTAATAAACCATAGTTAAACATAGCAGCATGATGTGTATTCCAGAACATTGAACTGGATCCATATTTATTCATTTATTCAACCAAGCTCAGAGAGCACTAAGGACCCCAAATTTCAACCCTGAGCTACAAATATTCTCCTTTATTGGTGTTCATGTTTAGAATAGCTTACTAAAATAAATGGGGAAAAAGGGGGGCACCCAAGGGAAAGTTTCTTAGTCTTTTAATTTGTGCCTTTATTTTAGCTTAGCAGTCCTGAAAGCAGTTTGACGCCACCACTTTCTACAAGCTTACATCTGGAAAGTGAGTTAGAAGCACTGGGAAGTATAGACAACCATGTAAAAACTGAACCAACAGAATTGAATGAAAGCTGTAAGCAGTCTGGACATGGTCTTGTAAATGGCAAATCTCCAGTACGTAGCCTCATGCACCGGTCTGCCAGGGCTGGAGGAGAAGGCAACAATAAAGAAGATGACCCGAATGAAGACTGGTGTGCTGTGTGCCAAAACGGGGGAGACCTATTATGTTGTGAAAAGTGTCCTAAAGTTTTCCATCTGACATGTCATGTACCTACTCTCCTCAGCTTTCCAAGGTATGAAAATACTATTAGTAGTAAGGTATAATATTGAACATTAAAAATATAATATTAGGTGGAGGTAACCTTTACAGGTTATTCCTATGTTGAAATGATGTGTTCTAGGAGCATTAGGACTTTTGATTATTAGTATTGGTAGGATTTTTTAAATATTAGTGACCTAAAAATATGTAATAAATACTAAATACATAAATACAGTCACATGTACTATAGCAGTTATTTATTTAACATGAGATTTTGGTACTGGTCAACGGCCATGATCTGTGATAAACAATTATACTTCATTTCATACTAAACAAGAAAAAGTACCTTTTCTGCACAAGAAAAAGTATTCAGTCACCTCTTATATGCTGATTATGAGAGTTTGTCCTCATAATCACACATATGCAAGGCACTTGGGTAAAAAAAATGTAGTTTGCAGTATATTAAGCAAGCTCTTATGGCATTATAGTAACTAAAAATACTGTGACAGGTGGATTTGTGTTTGTTATTCCAGTGAAAAATATTAGACATAATTTGCATTTTATTTCTATAATTTTTTCTACAAAATTCTCAATGTTTTGCAATGCCATTATTGATTATAATACCGGTAGTCCTTGCTTAGCAAACACAACTGGGACGATTAACTCCATAGCTAAGTAAAACATCATGTGATTCTGATGGACACACAACAACTTTTCATATTGAGTCACTGTGGGTCATTAAGTGAGACATTACAGAACATCAACTAGCAATTCTATTGTCAATTATTGTTTGTTGGAAGCCAGTTATGAAATGCTTAAATGACAATTATGACTATGGGATGCTGTGATAGTTGTAAGTGCACACCCGTTGTGAAGTGTCCATACATTGATCATATGATTGCAGGGGATGCTGCGATGGTTGTAAATGTAAGGATTAGTTTTAAAGTTACTTTTCCAGCCGTTCAAACAGCACTTTTTCTGAAGGTGCAGGGTCCACTATTTTCAGATCAATCAAAGGTTGATCTGTTGGTTGTGACAGGAATGGACTGATCAGCATGCACACGGGCGTGCGTGCACACACAGAAAAACACCCACACAAACACCTCCCCCCTCACACTCACACATATATATATATATGCATGATTTGATTAATTGAAGATTAGGATTTATATATTTAGAAGATTTATAATATGTTATCTAGATTTCTAGATGATTTGTTTTCTTTTCTAGTGGAGAATGGATATGTACATTTTGTCGAGATCTTCTCAAACCTGAAGTAGAATATGATTGTGATAATTTGCAGCACACCAAGAAAGGAAAAACTGTACAAGGACTGAGTCCAGTGGACCAAAGGGTAGGTGTCTCATACTTTATGGATCTTGTTCTCAAATCAGCTTAACCCAATTATCTTGGCTTTTTTGTATTATATGTTCCTTTATTTAGATTATATTTTATTTTACATAGTCAGCAACTGTCATCACACTAGGTAAACCAAATCAAAAAACCAATTCTGTCTGAGTTTCTATCTCTCTCCCTCTCTCCCTCCCTCTCTCCCTCCCTCCCTCCCTCTCCCTCTCTCCTCTCTCTTCTTTCTCCCCCCCCTCTCTCCCCATTTCCCTCCCTGCCTCTCCCTCCGGGTGTGTATGGGCTTTACCCCCCTCTCTCCTCCCCTTTCTTCCTCTCTCTTCTCTTCTACTCCTCTCCTCTCCCCGCAAATTGTCATGTAGCTTAGGGAATCTTGCAAGTCACTCTTCCTGGCAAAAGTACTCCAAATCTATCAAATTGCAAGGGCTCTTCTAGGCACAGTCCTCTTCAGGTCACCCCACAGATTTTCTTTTGGATCCTCTTTTGATCCTCTTTTGGTGAAGCCATTCCTTTGTTGATTTGGTGGTGTGCTTTGGGTCACTGTCATGCTGAAAAGTAAAATTCCTCTTCGTCTTCAGCATTTTATCAGAGACCTGAAAGTTTTGTGCCAAAATTGACTGATATTTGAAACGACTCATAATTCCCTTCATTTTCAGTTCCAGCTGAAGAAAAGCAGCCCCAAAGCATAATGTTGCCGGCACCATGCTCCACTGTGGATATGGTGTACTTCTGGGGGTGTTGTTTTTATGCCAAACATACTTTTTAGATTTTGGTCAAAATTTTTCACCTTGAAGTGATTTATCTTAGTCTGGTTTTTTTTCTACATTTCAAAAATCTGGCATATTAACAGGGATATTTAGACTTTCTACAACAGTAAGACATGCACACCCAGCGTTCAAACATAATAGAGGTCGAGAGGTGGAGCTCCGGCGGCGCTGGGAGCAGAACACATGTGCTCAGCGGTTTTGCCCCAGGACTGCTGTTTCGAGGACCCTGAAAAGGGTTGAGGCTTCCCTGAAGAGGAAGCGACACATTGGAGTGTGGGAAGAAGGGTAGAGGGGACACGGAACCCCCCTCCCCACTTCCTGTGAACTCTGTGAAGAACTTGCTGGGATGGAGCTAAAATGGCGTCCATTTAGTACGGAACCACCCAGGCGAAGTAAGTGCTGGAGAAGAGATTGGAGAAGAAATCTGATCGGAAAGCTGAACGGTGGGGGCGGGGGAAGACAAGATGAGGTTGTTACCCCCAGGGCTAAAACGAATGGGATTGTTTTTCGTGGTTGAAAGGAGCAGAATAAGCGGCGAAGTAAGAGGGAGGCAGCCCAGCACAGAGGGGGCCATTCCCGAAACCTGCCAGCCGTAAGACTTGTTTTATTTTTATTGTTCAGAGCAGCTGTGGAGAGGCGAGCTTTCTTTTATCAATATGGATCTTAAAGAGGATTTAAACAAAATCAAAGCGGACATGGTGAATATAACAGTGTTGGGGAATAAGACGATGGATTTGATTTATAAAATTTTTCAAAGAATGGAGGAGAAAGAGATGGAACTGAAAGAATTGGGAAATCAAGAGTTGTTTGGAGCTGAGCAGAAGAGGGAGGTCGCCGAGGTAAACATGAAGAAGGAGGAAGAAAAGATGGCGATGGAGGATGTGAGGAAGAAGGAAGACATACGAACGCACTTCTTAAGAAAATGAAAAAAATAGATGACTAAGACTATGAAACAATTAAATGATCAAAAGGAAAATCTGACGAGGCCACAGGAGGGGAAAATTCGAAATAAACAGGACAGGAGAAGGTTAAAGGTTGATAAGGGAAATAAAGAGAACAGAAACCCAGGAGCCCGGAGGGTGGATTGGGGGGGGGGGGCAGAAGAGGGTTGGATATCGTAAAGAAAAAAAAGAAATGAGATTTTTTCAATTGGATTTGACATTAGATAAAGATATCAACTTAAGGAAGATTTTAAAGTGGTTAATAAATTTTAGTAAATTTCAAGTAAAATTTAAACTATGGAATACCAGATGAAGATTTTAATGTTTTTAACACTAGGTTTAGTTAGATCTGGGGGAAATCAGAAATACAGAAAATGAATAGAATGCTTACAGTGAAGGGGGAGAATAAAATATCTTAATAACTTTTAATACTTTGTTTTTTTTCTATGTTTTCTTATAAAATATGATTCTGTGTGTAATGATTTAATGAATAAGTGAAAGAAATTCTTGAAGTAAAAATATTGAAAATGTAGGAAACCCTCGTAAGCACCGATTGGATACAAATATGTACTGTTTTTTATTAAATGTTGAAAACAATAAAAATTCTTAAAAAAAAACATAATAAAGGTCGACTTCTTTTCTCAACCAGGTTTCCCTGTTCTCCTCACTCCATTCTCCACAGTGAAAATGGAACATGTATTTGAGATGGGAGCCCTCTACAACAAGCCAATTATCCTAAAGTTTCCATTCCTATCATTTAAAAAAAATAGCTGGCTGTTTGCAAACTCTCACTGCATTTGAAGCTGTTTTATTAAACCGTACTATTTAGTTTGCATTCAGCAATTCAACCAATTTTGTACATAGACAGAGATGAATGTGATGTTATTCCTTGTTTTTCAATGGAACTTCAGTTGTTACACTAAAGTTGTTACACAGTATGATAAGCATAATATGATTTGATAACGTGTGCTTAGAAGGAGGGCCACAGACTGTGAATAAGCATATGATATAATGTGATTTGCTTAGAAGTAACGGCATAGAGTGTGATCAAGCAAGTTATTGGACATATCTTTTAATCAGTTACCATTTTTCACTCCCAGCCCCTTAAACCTGAACATATTGCTTGTGTTGTTGTTGCTGTTTTTTGGCTTGATAACTGGCATGGACTATATGAGATTCTGAGCTGCGCTAGAGGGTTTTATCTGTGAAAATGACCATGCTAATTGTAAGAAATAAATGATTTCATTACTTCAATAGCTTAATCGAAACTGCTGTTTGTTAAGCGTAATTCACTGGGCTGGTTATAAAGTAGCAAGCCATGTATGATGTAGGATGAAATGTCTCCTAGAAACCATAAAACTACAGTATACCTGGTAATTAGAAGACAATGTTCCCAATATAAAGTTTTTGGGAGACATTTTACTTTGAAGTATATTTTGCAGAAATTTGAGATACAGCCTTTTGAATGGCTTTACTTTGGGATTCTTTGTCAAGGAAAGCTGCTTTGTCTTACCTGCCTTCCAACTGAGAGCAAAGACTATTTTCTTAGATTACGCTCATAAGGTATCTTATAACCATGTTTAATTTGGATTTTCTCTGTCATTTTGGTTGATAGTTGCTTTAATGCTATTTGTATTTAATTTGCTTTATTGCTATTAAATAGCAGTTAATGGAAAAATAGATTATTTTTGATGCATGGAATATGTTGCACTCAATATTACGATAGTATGCACAGTGTTTTTTAAAAAATGAATTACACTTGTCAGTGACTCTCACCTTGAAATGATGCCTTGACATTTAGAAGTAGCACATAGTATTTAGAAACATGCCAGATCATAAATAACTTTTGAAATAATTTACAATTCTGAAAGTTATTTCCTTGTGACTTTATTCAGATCCAAATCTGTGAAGGCAAAAAGAATTAGTTGCATGGATATTAAAATATCTATAACTAATCTCTGTTTATTTCAGGTAATCTAGATACTGGTAGCTTTTTTGCAGATTGAATTAAGCTTTGAGAATCTTATTCTTCTGAAAATTGTAGCATAAACACATAACTAATTAACAAAAATTCAGTCTTTTTAAGAATGAAGCAATTTTAATTGAATTTGTTTTTCCTCTACAAGAAATGTGAGCGCCTCCTACTTTATCTATATTGCCATGAGCTGAGTATTGAATTCCAAGAGCCAGTTCCAGCCTCGGTGAGTGATGCCATATACATTACCTGGAGATGATAAAATGTATTTTTTTTTACTTTTAGGAGTCTGAAATTGGTGATCAAAATTTGATAGTCAGTTATATTATGAATGGTATTTTGCAGATACTTTCTAAAAAGTATCTACTGGTATTTACAAAATTGTTGGATCAGCAATGTTGAAAGAGCTATGAAGCAGAATTTCCACATTTAAAAATAATATCACAATTTCGCATTTCATAGTGTATGTTTTCAAAATGTTTGGGTCTGGTTTTAAAAATGAAAATGCTTCGCATAGAAAATATTCTACTGTAAAAATATGTTTCTTAAATTTTCTCTCTTCTAATATGACTGCATTTTTTTTCTGAACAGATACCAAACTACTATAAAATAATAAAGAAACCGATGGATCTATCTACAGTAAAGAAAAAAATGCAGAAGAAACATTCACAACATTATCAGACTCCTGAAGATTTTGTGGCAGATGTTCGACTGATCTTCAAGAACTGTGAAAGGTTTAATGAAGTATGTTAACTTCCAACCTGTAGAATTGTTTTGACGATGAAACAAATATCTTGTGTGTCTTTACACAGATTTTAATTACAAGTGTTTCCAAATTCAGAATGTGGGATGGAAATAGTGTCCCATATGTAAGATATGGTTGGGCACAGGTTGAGCCTCAGACTTAGTCTCTTATTATATACAGTAATGATAATGTAAATTGGATCCTGAGGACATGCTTGCTCTTCTGGTTTCTTTACTGATTTTAATAGTGAACCAGTTGAATGCTGGGTTGCATGCACAAGCTATTTCATGCCTCCTTTTTGTGGAGACATTGTCTTTTCAATAACACATTTCTACCTAGTCCAAGCAGCAGAAAAGCAGAAATCCTCCTTGTATGAATGAGATTTAGTTTATATGTAAAAGCATTGAAAGCAATAGGAAACAAGATAGGTCATTAATAAATAATTTTACAATTAAATACATGGCATATTCATAGATTGTCTTTAAATCTAGAGCATCTTGTGACTGATAGTTTTGAAAAGTTGTAATCTTAAAATCAAGATTACATGAAGATTTTGATGGAATAAAATAAATAATAAAGCAGGATTTAAACAAACGCAGAGAGGCATGAGCTATCAGTTGCTAAAGGACTTATAATAGAGCAGGATTTGTGATGGAAATAGCTGTAGAATACCTGGCCTTATAATAACTGAATAGCTGTTGTTTAAAAATGGACACTGAATCAGATCGAACCTGCAACTGCTTAAATAGCATTAGGCAAGCAGTCTGTTAATTAGATTCCTTATTAATTGAAAGTTATCTTGTTAGTTGAGGCGATTCAAATAACAAAGTCTTCTAAAAATAAAACCAATGATTAATTATTGGTAATTTCAAATATGTAGAAAAAATGCTGAAATAATATGGTGTTTTAGAAACATCAAAAATATGACATGTGAACCTCAATTAATGCACAATATTTATGGGAAAAGAAATAATCAGTAGGCACCTAAGATATTTTTTGACTCCAGGAAAATTGGACACATTTAAACATACTTAAATTAGAATTGTTAACATCTATAGAAAAGACTTGGATCCAGTCTTCATTATCTATATTATCTAAAACCATTATTCTGTCTCCCATTGATTAGAAGGTTTATTTAAATGCTCAGAGACTCTTGAAAAAGAATCCTGAATTTTTTATAGGACAAAATTTGAAAACCACAGTTTCATTTAAAGTGGGTTATAATCTTTGTCCTGGTTTGATACTAATACCTGCATATAAAATTCTAATACTACATCTCAGAAATGTATTGAGTTACTCTAAGCAGTTGTAACTTTAATTTAAACTTGGATTGCAATAGGTGAGGTCGAAATATTTTTCAAAATAAATTAATTTTAAGAAAAATGAACACACAGTGAAAGGAAATTTTCACGGACAGTTAACTGGCGTTAGAGCAGATTAAAAAAGAAACTTTTTACTGCAGTTGCCACATTTATATCATGACAAGAAGAGCTGAACTGGAAGGTAGTGGGATAGCACTTTCTTGAGAAGAAATAACAAAGGAATCCTGATGGAAGAAATTACTGCCGACCATTTATAACACAATTATTTTATTTACTTTACAGCTCAGTTTTGGATTTCTGTGCTTGGTATCAGTTTGGCAAAACTGATCATTTGTTAATGGATCACATACCCAAATTTAGCAATGGGACCTTATGAAGTGTCACTTCTGTGTCACAGTTTTTAGAAATAAATTGCCATCATGGCTGAGTTTCATCATCCATTCCTGTACAGTCTCATAACTTTAGAAGGGATTATAATTTCCTTTGTTTTGACTCTGGTATCCTTTTTAGATGATGAAAGTTGTTCAAGTTTATGCAGAAACACAAGAGATTAATTTGAAGGTAAGCTTTTCAGACCATGCACACTTGCTGAAGAGATGTGCATTACCAATTGGTGAATATTACTATCTTTTTTACTTTGCAGGTTGATTCAGAAGTAGCACAGGCAGGGAAAGCAGTTGCATTATACTTTGAAGATAAACTTACAGAGATATACCCAGGCAGGATCTTCCAGCCTTTACCTGAATTCGAGCAAGAAGATGATGATGCTGAAATAACTGATGATTCAGATGAAGATTTTATACAACCGCGTAGAAAACGTCTAAAATCAGATGAAAGGCCGGTGCATATAAAGTAAACTGATTAAATGGACCCAAACTATTGTAAAGAAAAACATATTTAAATGTTCCTGGGATATTATTGTGGCTTTAGTAGCCATTTTATTGATAGTGTTCAGACAGTATTAGATTACACAAACATTTGTACAGAAACATTCTTGTCTAAGGGGGAAAAGCTTTCAACTTCTGTTATTGCTCTTGTGTTTTGTGTGTGTGTGTTTTTTTTAGTGCTGGATTTTTATTTTACTTTTTCACTCCTTCATTTATAGAAGTTTGAGATTATTAACATTCATATCAGAAACAAGTTTTTATAAGATGACATTTGTATCAACAATGCATTTTTGTCACTACCTAATAACTATTTCTGTAGGATTGGACCAAGACAAGTCATATTTCACTTCATACCAAGTTGTGGTTTAAATTCTAAGCAACCTTTCCCCTCATGTAACCAGAACTTCTGGTTGTGTGATTTTCTTTTTTATTATTATTTTTGAGATTCAACATCTTATCCAAATGATAATGCAAGTATCATACTTTGTTGGGTCAAATAGCCAGGCTCTGCAGTCTTTTATTATGTATAGAAGTATCATAACATCATTAAATCGTCTTGAATTTGAGAATGCAGGAGTGCGAGTTCTTCATATGTGCTTTATTGACTTTGGTTGCAATTCATGTTTTTAAGTAGGATTCATGGTATTAAATGGAAGTCCCATGCACGATACACCTCAGCACCATTTTTTTTTTTGTATTTTGTCTATTTCTCTCCCCTTTTAAGGCAGGATGTTGGCTACAAAACCAATTAAAATATAGATTTTAGTATTTTCAGAACTAGCCTATGATGTTAATAACTGGTGACTGTCCAGTCTTCCCTACTAACAGTTTCTGATAGACTGCTATCAGCAAACTAGTAACTTTGTCAACTACCAAATGTGTAAAATTTCCTGTATTCACTCTGTCTTATTTGTAAATAATGGTACTGTAAATTCTTTCAGGCAGCAACATTTGCTGGACTGTTTTTAAGCTAATATGTATTCCTACTAATGTTCCTAATCAAGAACAGGTTTGTAATATGCTCTTTATTTCTTAAACAGTTCATAATTTGAAGTTCTGTATTATTTTGTTAGATCTTTCAGTTGTCTTCAGAAGCAGCTTAAACGAAATATTGAAAAAAACAATGTGCCCTTTCAGGCTAAGTTACATGTCTATTCTTAAATCTAGAAAATGGATCAGCATATCAGGCAAGTAACTAGTTGAACAATAATATACAGTTGTCCGTGCATAACAGAGCTCTTCGAAGACAAGAAAAATCTGCATTATTGTAATTCAATGTTGAACAGGTAAAAATCCTTATATGCTTGCGTAGGTCTGTATTAAACTATTTCAAACCCTTATATAGAATATTTTTATGCCTGTTTCAAAAAGGGAAACTATACCGAGCTAACCAAAATATAAGCTTTACTGTGACATTAAGTGTATTTATTATGGCCAATAGTTCACAGTATATGAAGAATTGATCTATACAGTAGAGTTGAATAGTTTCTATTGTACAGTGTATTCCCAGTCATTCCCTAAAGAGTTTTGATTCAAATGGCTGATTTCATTTTCCCTGAAAGAGGCAGACAGGATGGTTCTCTAACATGAAAGTAATTAAAGATATTTATGACTTTAATTCACTTTCTTAGATAAGCAGTATATTAAAAATAAAAGGAATCCAGAAATTTATTTTCACAAAGGGTTTTATTTAGCAAATCAGTTCTAAATTGGCTGTTTTATGAATATATATTAGTCTACATTGTGACCAAATTAAATTTAGAGAAGTCAGTTCAGAGAGATTGGAAGAAAGTTTCATGATCATAGCTGTCATTTCCATATATAAAAGGCAACATTCTAACTGGACTGTGTGATGTTTTCTATATATAGCATTATTATTCTTTTTTCCAAATGTAGAGATGAGATTACTCAGCTTGAGAGATCTAACATACAGGTAATCAGCATAGCCTAGTTTGAGTGTCACTTTTTATTTGCAGTTAAAAATATGAGGGTGAATGGGAGGGTGTTCCCTCTCAGTGTGTTCACTCTCCGACAAATTCCCACAGAATATCCATCTATGCACTTATTGCAAGCATCAAATGCAAGAACAAAATGCTAAATAACCGTTGGATGAAATAGTACTACTTATGTCTATGAAATTCTTCATATCTCAATTTATAACGAATGAAATTATTTCTTACTTAAATATGTGCAGATTCCTTTCTGCAAAAGAGAACTGGTATTGAGCTAATTTAGCCCCCCCCCATTCTGAAACTGCAATGGAAAATAGATTTTAGTGTATTAAGATTGTATGACTATCTTTTTACTTTTTTGCAAAAACATAATTTGAAACATTAAATTGATTTATCTGCTACCTGAAATATAGTGGATAATAGCATTCTGCATAGACTCTATATAAATTGCTAGAGTCATTTCTTGAAGAATATATTCATAGATGGAAAATGATTTGCAGTCTTGATGAGCTTTTCCTAGTGATGGTAAGAAGTATATCACAAAAGAACTTCTGCCACCTGTACAGCTGAAAAGAAGCCTGTGTTTGACATATTGCAGGCACCTGTGCAATTATTGAACTACTCTGGGTTTGAAAACATAGTTTATTTTGGAGTATGTTTTTCATATATTTACTTTCTAGTGGATAATGGGGCCTTCCTTGCATGTGAAATGGATTTACCTGGACTTCATAAATTACAATGTAACTTACATCTAATATGGTCCCAAAATATTTTGTCATATAATTTGACTCTTAAACTATGACTTCAAATAATCTTGCTAAAAGAGAAAACAAAAACTCTTTCCCTGGTTGTATAGGTTCCAAACATTTAAGTTAATCCAAAGAAGAAAAAGGCAGCTTGCTTTGAAACAGGAAAGATAACAAGTGTACAGCGTGCTGATTGTGGACTTCTCAATTACCTCAGCAGGTCCCCTGCCTTGTACTTACTAGTGATTAGTGTTAGTTTAACCAGCTAAATATGTTCAGGTCTTACTTAACTGTGTCCTGCAATTAAGTGTCCTATCATATACTATTAATGCTGATTTACTATCCAAAAAGGGTGGGTTTGCCCCTAGCTTTTAAAGTAGATACTGTATGCTGTAAAATGTAGATAGCCTTTTTCATGAGAAAAATCCCCATTAGTAATATTTGAGGTGGCATTGACTGTCGGCGTACTCAACACTGGATAGAAGAACAGAATGTTTTATAAACATTTCTGCAAGCCACTGCATCAAAGTAGTATTTTTTAACAAATCACCCCAATTTGCCATTCTGTTGCATAATGTAGTTTTATTAGCCAGTCCCATTTACGTGAAAGTTACGGCAACACTATCTTGAAGTTGAAAATGTTAACGTGCTGGATGTAGGCTTTCTCTCTTTCTTTTTCCACCTCTCGTTAGCAAAAAAGCAATAAAACTGCTTTGTCTGTTGCCTGTTTAGCATGGCAGGAGTCCATTTCCTTTGGGTAGTGATTTTATAGAAAAGTTTTTGTATGTGTATCACCCAAGTCTAGCTTTTAACAAATAAAGTGTGCAGTTATAGTGTGGCATTTTATTTTAAAAATTGGGGAAAGTTAACATATTTTTTTAAGAAGTAGGTGTTTCAGTAAATAATGGAGGTACTTTTTTAAAAACTTTATATGCCACAATTTACATAGACCTATTTCAAAGTAATTCATAAAATTGTGATTTTGGGTATGGCCACAACTTCTTTGCTTCAGTGATGCATGTACAGTAACTCCACTCATTTGTAGGTTTTTGTGTCTGCCTATTTGCTAGTCTACTTTTAAAATGCATCTAATCAAAATTGTTTTGAAAATTGAAGTTATTTTGATTTCTTAATTTAGTAGCTGGTTGACAATGATAACACACAACTTTCTCTTTTCTATTCAATTCTTTTTCAAGTAGGAAGCTGCTCTTTTTTCTTTTAAAATTATCTGTGACTTTGTATAAACAAATTCAAAGAATTTTATAGATCTCTCACACGTTTCAGCATTCCCGTAGTGTGAACATAAATTTTGAAATAGAAAATGATGCATGTTAAAGGCCTGCCAATGTAGGCGTTTGTTAACTCAAAATGCCATTAAACATGTATATATGAGGTCGATAAAGATTTGTGCAATTGAAAGCCTGTTTTAATTTTATATGTAAACATAAAAATCAAAGGGTTCAATTCCCAGTATTCTTTCTTTCTGATAATTAAAACTGGTACTTTTTGCACATAGTTAACTTTACTGATTCTTTTTAAAAAGTGCTGTTTCTGTGGTATTGTATTCTCTGAATAATATTTAATTTTTTTTAACAAGTTAACGTTTCTAATTGTTCAGTTCCTGTGTTTTTTGGCTGATGTGTAATAAAAGCATTTTTCTTTACATGATTATTTAATACATTTAGCAACCTGTAAATATTTCTTGTTAAGTGCTCTGGAATGTGGTGTAGCAATTGTATTAGAACAGTTTTAAAAAGCATTGTTTTGAAGACCACTTTGTTTTGGTTATTTCTATTAAATTAGAAAAGGAAGAACTTTTCAAATGAGTATTGTTTTGTAAATTCAAGGCCTCCCTAGACCTATTGATACCGTTTTATTTGATAAATTATTAGCATGGGAAATTTATGAAAATTTGGCTAGCATCTACACAGTTTCTTAAGAATAAGGGTTATGATTTAACATTATCAAATACACACACAAGCCTTTTACAATATCTCTGTATGATGGATATAATTCATCTAAACATCAATTTAAACATGCATATAGAAATTAATGTACACACTATAATGTTTTACTTTGGAAAAGGAATGAGACTGAAGAGATAACATTGTCTCAGTTATTAAGAAAAAACATACTTTCCATCTTTCTATTCAGGATGCCCTTTCACTTTGAATATTGTATTCTACAATATCAACGGTCCTGTTTTATTTACCAGTTTTGTACCTGAGTGTAAATAGATGAACTGATGTTGAAGGCTATTTGTGGATTTTATTTAATTATGATTGATATGGAGACTGTGGATGACATGAATGGAAACCTTTATAGAAACTAAGCAATGTTGCCACACTTCTTAATGAAATGTGAAGAGCTTGACTTGCAAATTAGCTTTGTTCCTTGCTATGTTATCTCATGACATACAGATTTTTCCTTTTGTGTATTTGTAAGGTCTGTTTTCACAAATGAATATATGCTTAGCCACTGAAATGCAAATAATATTGGCTTTGCATAGTCAACTCCTATCTGGAATCCATAAATCCAAGATCCAAACTTCACTATAAAACTGAGTAGTATGCTGAATTTGTTATCCTTGACGTTTCTGGGACAAATACATAGTGTTGAGTTGCTTAGATGAGAAGTCTATTTTTCACAATCCATTTTTCTCTGAGTATCAAGTTTATTCCTTGCCAGCCCATCTGTCCTCTGCTCTGCCCTGGTATTCAGTTTAGCTAACTTGGTGTATTGCATTTAGTGATTTCATCCTCTTGTATTGTCTCAGTTTAACCTCTTGAAAAGTTATGCACCTCTTGTAATTTTTTATGGAGAAGTTGGAATGTTAATCTTTGGAATGTGTAGTCTTTTTTTTCTCCACCTAGTCTCTTTTTACTACTAGTGAGTTGTATGTGTTTGTATTCCATAAATGGACAAACTACATACCAGCAAACAATATATCTTTTTGGTTGTTGGCTTACCATATTACGAGCCCTGCAAGTGGAAAGGATAGAAATAATATAACATTATTTATTAGGATGATACTTCAGTTTTGACATCTGTTGTGATGAAAGAAGATAGTTATGTTCATGGAAAGAAGAACTTTTTGATAAAAGGTATTTCTATTTAAACTATGATTGGGAAATAACGTTTGAAATATTACCACATATTAAAAGCAAAGAAGATAGCTGGAGGCCATTCTCCCTATCAGTGCTTTTTTTCTAAAAAAAAAAAGGTACCAGAACTCCTATTGATGTCGGACGCATTACTGATATGTATTGCGCAGGCGCACCATAGATAAGGAAAAAAAGGTGCCGGAACTCTGTTCCGGTGCGTTCCGCCAGAAAAAAAGCACTGCTCCCTATAGTTATCATTGCTAAAACATCAATAATTGCATATCTGAAGAAACTAGAAGGGTTTACAGGAGTATAGGAATATCTTTATAACGTTGCCTTTTTCAAACAAAATACTTCTGTACTAGCTGCGTGTAAAGCGTGCAAAGCCCCCTACAAACACATAATGGAATCAACACATTGCCCAACATTAGAGAGGGAGTAAGTGTGGTAGCTAGTGAGTTTCAAAAACTATCAGTATTAACCATGTCTGCCAACAGTAAGGATGCTGTAACATAATAGGTCCTTTTCCCGGATTTCTTTGGCTAATCTCAGACGATAGAAAAGCATCACAGATGATGTTCAAGTTCATATTGAACCATTACAAATTCCAATTTGACATTATATATAGGATAAAAAATTAACACATTTAATAATGCTTTGGAAATGTAAAGTTGTTTAAACATTAGGAGGGAGGTGGAAAATTACTTTGCTTAATCAGTTCCATAAATGGTCTGCACTGAAGATCACGGAAAGGATCTTCTGACAATATTGGCTCCCTTGGCTAAGTAAGTTATACTAGATTACAACAGGGTGGTCGATGGCTCAGCAGTTAAGACACTGGATTTAAAGACTGGAAAGCTTACAGCTAGGGTTCGAGACCCGAGTATCGCATGATGGGGTGAACTCCCATCTTTGCACTAGCTCCTGCCAATCTAGCAGTTTGAAAGCATGCAAATGCGAGTGGATAAAGTTACCACTTTGGTGGAAGGTAACAGTGCTCCATGACATCATGCTGGCTACATGACCATGAAAATCTCTTCAGACAAGGCTGGATCAATGTCCTTGAAACAGATGAGCACTTGCCCCCTATAATCAGCAACTACCAGCAGAGTAAAACCACAGAGACTCCTTTAGTTTACAACAATAGTACTTTTATTTGGATCACTTAGGAAGAGTGATACAGTATTAAGAATGCTTTATATTTTGTTAGACCTTTCAAAATATAAGATAATGCTGAAAATGAGCAATAGTTTACTCTTATGAATACTACAGTATTAAGCTTTGGCTATATGCAGGATTCCTGTTTAAGGGATTCCTAATAACAAGATGCATAACAATGATGTGCAATATAGTTGTATGATAAGTTGTACTGTTCTAAAGCAAAGTGAATGGAAGAAATATGAAGCAATTGTAACCTCCCCTAAATAACCATTTTAAAATATGAAAATGAATGTGGGATGATTAATCTTTGACTATTTGTCATCTTCCTTCAACAGTTTTTTCTGAACAATTCAGAATTACCTATTCATTAAGGTTTGTTATAGCAATTTAAGAAAATGAGGATGAAGAATAAATGCCATAAATGTTATAATTTCCCCTCAACTACTGAGCAACACCTCAGTTGCTCTTGAACTTAAAGATATTTAAAAATGTAATGTATAATTAAATCCAAACTGATTATATGGCATTTATTGTGGGAAATTAGAGTGAGAACACACTGAATATTAATATCATTCAACTGTTAATAATATGTGGTAAACTATATGCTGGTGAATATAAACAAACTCCAGACATGAATTAAGAGAGACAAAAATGTACTATTAATGTATATGATGGATGCATTTGTATCATCTAATATGAGTGAGGGACCTGTGGCCTTTACTGAGTAGCATCTTGAAGTAGTCCCAACAAGAAATATGGCCAATGGTGTGGGATCATGAAACTATACTTCCACAAGATGTAGAGAACACTGATTTCAGCCAGATCCAAGAAACCAAACAAGGTTACAATATTTTCAGTGAGTAAAGATAAATAGGGTTGAGGAATGGGATCCTCTTTTTTATCCTTCTGGAAAAAATATCTAATGCAACTGTCTCATCTTCAGTAAGCTTACAAAGGCACATAAATTTACTCACCCTACATACATAAGGTATATACATGCCTTTTATAATGTAGCATGTATCATAGAAATGGACCTAGCAAAAATACTTAGATAGGCCCATTATATCTTGTAATAAATTCAAGACTGAAATCAAGAATATTCACAGAGCACAATATATATATATATATATGTATGTTTTCTGAGGTTTTCGCGGGTGTTTAAATGTAAGTCTTTGTTTTTTTGGGTTTTCTCCTGCGTATATTGGCGACGTTTCGACGAGGTCACACTCGTCATCTTCAGGCTGGTACTAACCTGAAGCCTGAAGACCAGCCTGAAGATGACGAGTGTGACCTTGTCGAAAGGTCACCAAGATACTTCCAATTTTACGTGGGAGAAAACCCGAA